>BSSO01003788.1:0-15756 GCA_030267885.1 Mesembryanthemum crystallinum
ATCTTTTGCAGGATCAAGCAGTCATTCGAGTGGTTTAAGAGCTGAAGAACCTGTAGCTGCTGGCTCTTTGAGGAACTTGATGGCCCGACCCATACAATGCCAGGGGCAAGAAGATGTGATTGGTTCAAAAGGGGTTATCAAAAGGATAGAGTTTGGGCGACTTATAGCCAGTGCACTGTATGCTCTTGGTTATAAGCGTAGTGGTGCATGTTTGGAGGAAGAGTCTGGTATACCCTTGCACTCTGCTGCAGTGAGTTTGCTCATGCAGCATGTTCTTGATGGAAGGTGGGATGAAAGTGTGTCAACATTGCACAAAATTGGTTTAGAGGATGAAAATATAATCAAATCAGCCATATTTTTGATTTTGGAGCAGAAGTTTTTTGAGCTTTTAAATGATGGAAGAACAATGGATGCTTTAAAGACATTGAGGACTGAAATTTCACCTTTGTCCATCAACACAAGTAGAGTACATGAGCTCTCTTCCTGTATTCTATCTCACTCCCAAAGTCAAAATGGACCTACTTGCAAAGATTCGTTGAAAGGAAAATTGCGTTCAGAAGTTCTTGATGAATTGCAGAAACTTCTTCCTCCCACAATAATGGTGCCTGAAAGAAGGCTGGAACATCTAGTTGAACAGGCTTTGAATTTGCAGCGTGGCGCCTGCTTATTTCACAACTCTTCAGATTCGGAGATGACATTGTACACAGACCATCACTGTGGAACAGACAACATTCCTCATCATACATCACAGGTTAAATTATGTTTCTCTATTATATATTCCAGAACTTTGTGGAGCTCTTATCTATCTCTCCCTCCCTCCCTTTATGTTATTGGCACTCTTATATTGATTTTGTTTCTTTATCCTTTCTTTCTTGGGTGGGCTTTAATTAATAAGGTGTTTGCTTCCGACAGCTGTTGTATGATTTGCTAATGTAATATTGTCTATAATCTACAATTGTATAATTGAAGTTTGAAAAGCATAAAAGCCAATTTTGTTTTTGACATATTAGTTGTTTTTGTTAATTAATTTAGAACATTTGTGGAGCATGCATCTGATGCTTTCAATCCAGAGGAGTTGCGTCCTCAACTACATACAAGGATTCCTGTTGAAGTTGTGATAATCCCTGTTTTAGCCATCACCACTAACCTCGAGGGCCACATAGAGGAACTACTTGTGTTCACCCTCCCACCCCCTAAAGTTTCCACTGTGCTTGTTTCTTGTCATTAATAAAAAAGCATTTCTGATTATTAGGCTCAAGCTCTTGTGCCTTAGAAGGATTAAACTTCGCATCTTCAATGTTCTTATAGTAAAGAGAAGCTTTTGCTCTGAGGTGGGCTGTAAGAATCCTATCATTCTTAACCAGAACATGAGAACATAGGTTATGCACACAAACATTTTGAAGCTTGAGAAATTACTGGAAAGCTTAGAAGGTAAGCAAAGGGTCAGATCTTAAACAGAGATTCATCTTCCTTCCAAGGTTGGCAATCCCATAACAAAGATACCTGATAGCCTTACTGTAGATGCGTGAGCATCATTCCCTTTCCAAAATAGTATTACTATCCTCGTGAGAATTTCTTGACAGATTAATAATATCATAGGAAAGTTCATACGCATCATGTGATCAACAACTCCACATCTTGTTCAGATCTTGAATTAGTGATGGAACTAATTGGTAGAAGATTAAATCACTGAAGCCTTCACACAGGAGATCAACATCCACCCACTAACACAAATACTAAAAAGACAACAATTAGAAAAGCACAAGATAGAACAAACAGTAGCAAGAAAATTAACCAGAATGAATGGACATATTTCTGACTAAATCAAGGTTGTGAAATGGGTAAAGAGTGATAGTAGAGAAGAGGGAGTTGTGTGGGAGAGTGAATATTCGTGTAGCAATGTTTATGATACAAAATGACATTGTGATTGCTACCTGTATGGCATTTTAAGCCATAAAAATTCAAAAGACTTTGAATGACTCCCATTTTAACCGAATCAGGGACGTCAAACAACTATTCATTGCACTCCAAGCATACTCCCATAGCAAATTTTTGACCGAGGCACATATTTGATACGATGATTGTCCTGTTACTTTTTTGAATATGGTTCTAGGTTATATAATGATCGGAATAACTTATTGTGAAGAGTTCCTGACACTTATACATAATTTCTGTTTATTATTTTTAATGTTTTTAACTCCTTTTCTTCATAACATAAGAAAATTGCTTTTCTGTTCATCTGCATTTTTTGGGAATGCATATTTTCAGATGGATGATAATAGGTATTTGGTTTTACTGATGTATGAGCAGATATTAGAAGGACACGAAGATGAAGTGTGGTTTTTGCAGTTTTCGCATCAAGGGAAATATTTAGCATCAGCATCTAATGATCGATCAGCTATTATATGGGAGGTAAGTTTGGTTGTATGTTTTTATATAAGAAAAAGAGTGGCGCTGTGTGTTTGTGATTGTCTTCGCATTTACCTTGTAAGATGTTATTTATTCTAGGACAGATTTTTAGCATACGGAAACAGGTATACTAGAAGAAATAGGGCAATTCTCTCTATGCTATGAAACTTGTCAAGCCTTTTAAAGTTAAAAAAAATAAAATAAAAAAAATTAACAGAATAACAGTGGGTTTTGCGCCACTAATCTTATTGATCCAATCATCATTTACATCCCTCGCATGCGACCTTTTTCTCAAATATTACCTGTTTGTTATTTTGAAATAATGACATTGGTACTCTCATTATTATTTTATGTAGGTTGATGTAAATGGTGAAGTTACTCTGAAGCATAGACTATGTGGCCATCAGAAACCAGTTTCACAAGTTTCTTGGAGCCTTGATGACCAGCAGCTTCTCACCTGTGGGGCAGAGGAGAATGTACGACGGTGGGACGTTTTGTCTGGTGAATGTGTTCAAATATATGAGAAAGCCGGTCTTCTTGTTGTCTCCTGTGCATGGTCCCCTGATGGGAAGTTTGTATATGCTGGCTTTTCTGATAAGAGCATATGCATGTGGGATCTGAATGGGAAAGAGCTTGAATGTTGGAAAGGACACAAAACACTTAAAATTTCTGATCTACAAATTATGAGTAATGGGAAGCAAATCATAAGTATGTGCAGAGAAACAGCAATATTACTGTTGGACAGGGAAACAAAAGAAGAGAAATTGATTGAGGAGGACCAAACAATAACTTCATTCTCCCTTTCGGATGATAGCAAATTATTACTTGTTAATTTAGTTAACCAAGAAATCCATATCTGGAACGTAGATGGTGATATCAAGCTCCTTGCCAAGTACAAAGGTCATAAACGGTCAAGGTTTATTATACGATCCTGCTTTGGTGGGCTTGAACAATCCTTCATAGCTAGTGGCAGTGAGGATTCACAGGTGTGCCTTCTCTTCTCCAGTTTTGCCTCTTTGAAGTTAATTTCTAAGGTCTTTATGAAACAGCACTAGTTGTAGACCATCAAATAGTGTTACCTCTTCTACCGTGAACAGATTTAAAAAATGATGAGCTGTATAATTCTATGTCCTGCCAGGCTGCCAAAACCTTTAAGTCCTCTGCCTTGCCACTTTAGGCCTGAAGTCGTTACGTGGTGGCTTAGTTGTACAGACATCTTAAAATGATTTCGTGTTCTTGGAATGCTACATCATTCTCTCTTTTTATTTTTGTAATTGCCTGATCATCTTGGAATGCTATATCATGCATTTCTATTCTATTGAGGCTGTATATCCTCCATATTTGATTAGGTCTGCTTTCTTTACCTTGAGGTTTAGGTTGGTGTTCGATTGCTTATTGTACTTGCTAAATTTGAGTCCTCGACAAAGTCTCGAGAAAATCAAGGATAAAAGTTTTCTGTTTCTGAACAATTAAAAAAAACAAGCAACCTTTTGTTCTGGTTTGTGTCCGAATTATGAACATTTTGTTTTACTGGTTTATTTAACGTGCTCACCGTCTACAGATAGTACTTGGTTCTTTTTGATTGCTAGTTCATTATATATAATTTGCCGAGGAGTACATTTGCATAATATACACTCTGAAATGTATTCGCCCTCATTTCATAGTTTATACATTGCTTTAGAATGTTACTCCTTTCTCATGCCTTTTCTGTCAATAATTTGCATGCAAAAGGAAAATTTTCTGAATAGGTGCTATGACATTTAGTGTAGTATTGTATGGTTAGTATGCATTTTCAATAATACTGCAATGGTACCACTAGCTTCAGAGAAATTGAAAGGAAGTTTGTTTAAAGGAGGCCCTGGCAACTTAACAAACACATTTTGCTAAAGAGAACAATTGGGCTTTTGGGAACTGAAAGAACAGGAAGAGAGGGGATCTGATGTCTCTACTGCTCATAATGAATTGCTCTGTTTGTACAACGAAAAAGATCTTCTAATTAAATTTCTGACTAGAGGGATTATGCTGATGTTGTAGTGCACTTAATTTGAGCAATCGTAGAGCATGATGGCGGTTTAGCTGGATTCTGCCGCAAATGGAGTTTCTTTGTTTGTCCTCCCAACTCGATGAGAGGAAAAAGGAAAACTGGGAGAGAGCTGATGATTCTGGTTTTCGGATTAAATTATGGGGAGTATGAATGGAATTAAGGGATTTTCAGTGAAGCTTCTTTGCTGAAATATTAAGGTCTTGGGGACTAAGTTAGGGTCTTAGGGATACTCTTTTGAGAGCCTGTCCTTGTGTTATCGTCTAGAAAAGACCAAATTGGAGTTCTATGCAGTTTAGGCAAAATCTGTGTTGCAGTTTAGTTTAAAGGAATGAGTTTTTTTCCCTTTGTGTAGGACCTCGGAAGTCTTTGTTATCATGCTGGGTAGGGGAAGCTGGTTTTTTTCCTGTTTGTGTCCTTTCTCACCCTCCCTCCTTGATGGATTGTTTTTTTTAAGAAGATAGGGGACCTTGGGCTTGTGTTCGGATGAGTGTATAATCAGGAGGTAATTTTATGTGATTTGCTATGGAAATGAGAGAAAGTTGTCTCTAGGTGTTTATGAGAGAAGGACAAGTTAAGTCATTAGTGAGTGAGACAACCAGAGAGTGATGAAGTTATGACAGAGGAGATGAATAGAACCTGAAATTTCCTTTGGGATGTTTTAGAGGATTTAGTTATAAAAGGAAAAAAATCACATGCCAAATATGAAAATAAAATGGGTTCATGAGGAAGATGTCAATTGTGTTTGAGGTTGAATGGTAGGGCATGGAGAAGCTATAATAAGGATTTAGAAAGAAACAACATTTGCCAAAAATGAATATGAAATGGATTTATGTGTAAGATGCCAATTGTTTTTTTTTTTTTGGTTGTCAATGATAGGGAAAAAAGAAGCTATATAAGGATTATAGGTGGGAGATAATGAACTAATCACGGGCAGGATGATATTGTGAGGAGATGTGTTCCTTTCATTAGGAATTTTTAAGAAAACAGACTCATTGCCGAAGCTTTTGGACTACTGTGCTCTCTCTCCAGGGAACAATGACCTCTTGAGGATAGATCATAGATTAGGATTATTGTTGTTGCTATGTAGGTTGATAAGTGAGTTTTCCAGCTTTTTACCAAGTTTGTTAGGATGTGGTGAACCCAGACTTGCTCAAGGTTTTTCCAAGATTGGTTTATTGGAATCATTTTTAGCCTCAAAGGACGAGCAATCTGATGAGGTCAAGGATTTCAGGCCTACAAGCTCTTTTGCCAACCTTTATAAGATTACTACCGAAGATATCTCTCTAAAGTACTCCGGAGTGTATGTTTTAATACAAGTTATGGAATTAAGGGATTGTTATTTTTTTACTTCTTTCTAAGAACACTTGTAGAGAAGGTGAACATGCCGAACATCCACGTTCCATCTGTATTTCCAGCTATTTTTGGAAGTCTTAAGTTTCAAAATGATTAGAGACCGTCTGACCAGCTGCTTTTGACAAACATTACTGATATATTACAGATCTGCAGACCAAAAAAAACATTTTCTCTTAATCTTTGTGTTTTGAGATGGGTAATAACTTGCTCCAAAATTTGGTAGCAAGTTTCTTGAGGAATGTGTTGATTATTGTTGTAGGATATAGTGAACCTGTCCAGTTACTATTGTTGCGTGCTCCAGTGTAGTTTGTTTCGATGAGCAGAAAGAGCTTATTTACGTTGGAAGATGTGTGCTTGTTTAGCAATTCTGTGGACTGGTTGGAGAGGAATGGTAGAGTTCCCAGAATAAGGTCTCTATTTCATGCTTTGTATTGGGATAGAATTTTCCACTCTTTGTTTCATGCTTCTGTACACACTCTTGATGAAAACTTTTTTTGTTTTTTTTTTTTTTTGTTTTTTCCAAGACAAAAGAATGTTACTTTTTGAAACACAACAGACAAATTAGAAAATGTTGAAAACATTAATGTGGCATTTAGTTGGGTGTAATAATACAATGTAATGAGCATTATATGGTTACACGCATGCTCATGGTTACGCATGGGATTTGCAGTTGTTATATTGATTGTAAATAACAATAATTCTAGTCATGTAATTATGATTACATTGATAAAATTGAGCAATTGTAATTGCATTAACTAATGTAATTGATTACACTCTTCTCATAAAACTCATGCAGGGTCTACGAAGGTCAATATGCACGCTACCTTACCATTCATACTGAAATTAGTCATACTGAACCTGAATGAAGTTGATAATTTTTATGTATCTATTGTAGGTGTACATTTGGCATCGGGTTACCGGAAAGCTCGTAGACATATTGCCAGGTCACTCTGGAGTTGTCAACTGTGTAAGCTGGAATCCAGTTGATCCACACATGTTAGCATCGGCTGGTGACGACCGTACGATTCGGATATGGGGCTTGTATGGAGAGCGAAGGGCTCCCCAGAGCAATGGCAATAGCAATGGCAGCCACCACCATTGTAATGGAAAGATTTGAAAGCTCAAACTCAATCACACAAAGGAGTAGAGGAGATACCAAGGCATGTGATCCTTCAATTTGTTTTCTACATTGTTCCTTTCTTGTAAATTATGTTAAACTTTTTTCTTTGTTGAATATTCATGCCAAAGAACTGTGGACTGTGCTGTTAATTGTGATAATTGTTTGGTGTCTGGTTCCTTTGGATTCCAAATTCCATGTTCTTTTGTATATATGTAAAGATTGCTCATAAATCACTTCGAAAAGATGTTCCTGAAATTTGTCATTTTTTTAGTAGGCGCTCTCCATAAGACTTGAATCTAAACTGGTATTGCAAATTGTAACTCATTTATCAACAGGCCAAACATCAAGACCATTTTAGTTATGTATAAACCACAACCACTTAAAAGAAAGAAAAGATTGCCACCATGGAAGAAGATCTGATCTTCAGGTTTGGAGGGCCAATCATGACCTCTTCAGTTGTCTTTGTTTTGCTTCTTTTTTTTTTTTTTTTTTTTTTTTTGTGGGGATGAAGAGTTTGGGTATGTCTGATTGCAATATGTTTTTGAGATTTCAAGCAATTACAAATGAGTTGAGAACGTCGTTTCGAATAAAGATGTAGAGACATCGAAAATTATATATGGCGTGATGAAATTCGTAATTCTAGAGTTTTGCTCGTGTATGAATTTTATTAGTTAATACTCCATCCATCCATCCTATGTTTTTCTTTCACATAGAGAAATGACACTCAATGTTAAAAAGATAAGAGTACAAAACTTCCCATTTTACCCCTTCAACATTCAGGTGTTCTCTTCACCAAAGTGGAAAATGCAAACTCGTGCCTCTCTCTTACTCTCTCATCTCTCAATAGAGTATCAATTTCGCGCTGAAAACACAATCTACATTCGATTGCGCCCAAGTGATTTGCTAATAGCTTAGTTATTCCTTTATTACAAGTGATATTTGCAGTGGAAGAAACTTTAAATTGAATTGGAAATTGATGGTTTATCATTTGCTTGTGGTTGTGGGGGTCATTTATTTGATATGAAAGCTAGTACAAAGAATGAAAAAGGAGAGAGTGAATAGGTAGAGACAGGGAGGAGTTTTAAAATTGAAAAACACCAGGTCTGATGCAATGACGTTTTATTGGTAAAAGAATGCTACTATCTCTTATTTTGACTGTATAAAAAACGTCATCTCTTGTGGCATTTTTGGTCCATTACAGCTCCATCTACACGTGGTGACGAGGGCGGTAGTTTGTATCCAACCATATTTTGAATATTATGTTATATACAAATCCGTACACTGGGAAATCACACATAATATAGACCAATAAATATACAACTATTTGACATGTAATGGATATAACATCTCAGAACATGCTTGTATCATATAGCCAGCCTTACAAATCTTATTATGAGCGTACTAATCAATTAAATAAGCATGTGAAGTAGTATTCATTGACCTACATATAACGTTGCTTGAGTGACAATTACAACACCTATGTTCCATTACAACAATCTTTTAAATCACGCTTGATTGTCAAGAATATTTCAAATAACCATCTTATAATTATAATAACCATATAACAAAATGACATTACCAAAATAATATAAAATAAAATGCAAAGGATTTCAAGCCATCAAATATATGTTTTGATAACCTCAATATGATATTAGTGTAATCTTCCATAGCAACATTATTAAGTCATCAATAGCATAGCAACCAATAAACGAAATTGCATGATGATCATGGAGGTTACCTTACTACTTTAAGGTATTTTGGAACTTGCATGGACATTATAACCAACTTTGACCACTTTGGTGAATGTTAGAAGCCTTAAAATTGTAGATTATTTTGAACATCAATTGAAATCTCAAACACTAAACCAGTTAATCGTAAGCCTCTCGAAATAATGTGCACATAAATATTACTTGAGGCATCCTCTACAACACATGAATTTGCACAATTTGTTATTTACACCTTGTTCGATAGATGGCTTTTCAACCAGCTTTTTGGACAATTTGGATTGTTTGACCAATTGTCAATCCAAGATTTCAAAAACTGGTGTTTGGTAACCAACTTGTTCATTGGTTTTTTGGACCAAACAAGCTGATTTTGAAAAGTTCGGAGGGGGTAGCTTTTTGGGTTAGGTTGTTGGATTGGTATGAATTGACAAGCTTGTCCCAAACTATAATAATAGAACTAAAGAGAATCAACATAATTTTTACAAGCAGTTAGTCAAACCAGCTAACACAACAGCTAGCAACCAACAAGCTATCAGTTGATTGTCAAACAAGGCTTTAGTCTAAGGTGCTACCTAATGGAGTACTGGGGATGTATGGCCAAACTCTCCGAAAATGAGGCCCAAATTCCTAACGACTCACACGAAACTTGTCATTGGGAATGATAATGAGTAAACCACGAATCTGACCTGAGTAATTAGCTGATTTTCAATTAAAAATTCGAATGAATGTAAGTCAAACTTTGATGCATACGTGTTTGGTCTAATTATGTTTTATATTTTTTGGGGCATTTTATGTTCCACCTTTTACTTTTTTTTTTTTTTTAATTAAGTGGAGTATCTGTTTTCTTCCCTTTAATTTATATCATAGTCCTATAACAAATATAAAAACTATTTTTGAAATCTGCTAAATCATATAACATAGCTCAATTAGATAACCAAATAAATAAATTTTGGGTTGCGTCTCCTCTTTTGCACCAATTTTTTTCTTAAAAAAAACTTCAAAAAATCTAATGAAACATATGGTGCTTTCCTACATGTATGTATTCCATCCACGAAATTTTTCGTTGGATTTGGATCGATTTTTTTTTAACCAACAATATTCGTGTCAAATTCAGTCACTTGGACAATCGTGTTGGAGTTTGGTTGGATCTTTTCTCTGGTTGAACATTGCACCAAATTCTTACCAGTCTCATTTTCGATTAGATTCATTATTTGGGATTTAGTTTTTTTTTTTTATTCGAACTTGGATGATATTTCTTTTCTCCTAATCAAGTTAGACGTGAAACAAATGCAGACACAATTTCTATCCCTTCTTGTCATGTGATTAAACCTAACAAACATAACAATTGAGTTGGGTTCAACTTTAGTAAATTTGTATTGTATTCGGTATTCACCCTCAAAGTTATCGCAAATCAGGTCGGTTTCAGGTTGGCCTAATTTGCAGTCTTTTATTTATCGGTTTCAGGTTGGCCTAATTTGCAGTCTTTTATTTATCGGTTTCAGGTCGGCCTAATTTACAGTCTTTTTATTCAAGTCTTTTGTGATATACAAAATGAAATACAAGAGGGTGGAGTTAAAAAAAAAAAAAAAAAAAAATAGCAAAAGAAAGAAGAAAGAACAAGAAAAAGAAAAAGGGAAAAAGTGTAGTGGTGGGTATAAAGTATAAACTCCCCACACCATAACCCAGCGAGCAAGAAAAACACCATCAAAAAAAAATCAGCACCGCCACAACAGCGGTCACATTTCACCAGCGATCGATCCATCAATCGCCGACCAAATCCCTAACCCTAGTTATTTTATCCCTTTTTCGATCTTTCAAATTTTGGCACAAGTTCGTTCCCCGATTAGGTGCGAACTTCTTCCATCACACACTGGATTTTGGTTCAATTTGAATCCCCCTTTGTTTTTTTTCTTTTTTTCTTTTTTGATGCGTGTTCTTCTTGTTTCAATTTCTCTCTCTACTTCTAATCATTCGTTGTTCATTTGATTCCGTTTTTTCTCATGATTTTTGTGTCAAAAGATTCAACTTGAGTGTACTTTTTTCTGGTATTTGCTTACTTGGTTGGTGGATGAAATTAGGGAAATTTAGGGGTGGGTCAGGTTTGATCAAAATTGGATGATTGGATTAGTGATGATAGGTGTAAATTTGTATATACAGTCTTAATCGGAAGAAGGGCAACCATTTTTAATGTTAGAAAGTGAATGATTGAGGAAGATACACTAGGATGGCTCTGGGTAGGAGTTACAAGGGTGGTTCCTGAAGGAATTAAGATATGGCTAAGTTTCCATTGTTCTTATGTACCTCTGAACTCTGAATTTTATGCTCAATTCAATAAAGTAACTAACTTGGGATTACCTTCTAGGAGTATCACTCATGCACTGAACATGATTGATTTATATGTTGATGTCAACTTAGAAGCTGCCATTGGAACCTTGTAATTTGCTTTCTCTTGAGAGTGGAAATGGGGCAAAATGTGTCCTTGTCGATTGGGATTGGCCGAGGTGTCATCTATTCTTGAACGCATGGGTTGAATGAATGTGAACTTGGTGGCAAGTTTGTTCTTCTAGCTGGAGTCTTGATGGGTATCAACAAGGGAAATGGTTTTGCATTTGGGTATTAACCATCTTTCTTTGACCTTCTGCTTTTCTGGAGTTCTAGCTTTGTGTCCCTACCATCGCATTAAAGCAGCTTAGTTTGATTAAGGAAGAAGGCAATGTGGATCTAAGACTACTTTGTGGTTATTCTGTTCCAGCATTTTATTCGATTGAGGTGTCCTCTGTACCATTCTAGTGAGCAAGATCCTGCTGGAGTGTCGTTATTAAGTCTTACACCGTTCTCATTTCATCTTTTCCTTGCAAATATTAAGATAACAGAAATGTCACTAAATATATTTGTTTTTCTCCTTCCTAAGGGACTTTGGATTGCTTCTAAAAAACATGTGCTAGATTGCTACTAGCACTTCCTTGTTTAGTTGTCAACCACCCCCATCATGCCCCTCCGCTCCCCCTTGTCCCAAAACCAAACTAAGAAAAAAGGAAAGTAAATAAAGAAGAGCCAAGTTCCTGTGTACTATCTATGCTACCTTTTACTTTTAGCTGTTTTAGGATGACCAAACTGTTCTCTAGGTGGACTATCCTTTGCTGATGTTACTTTGAAAATGCCTTGGGTCAGGTATACAGTGTACTTACTTTTTCCATGATAGGATGTGGATATAAATTTCAGTTTCATCTGGGTTGCTTAAGTAGCAATGAGTGCTTATATAGCAACTTAGAAATGAAACAGAGAAGTTCTTGGTTTTAATGAAAAGATGATGGGCAATAGCAATTTAAATTTATCATTGAAAGAGGACCTACTGGGTTTGTATCAACTTGATAACTTATTTGCTGGAAGCCTAGTTTGATTGCTTACAAAATTTTGGTTCCACTCTTGAAGTTGACTTTTTTGAAGCCAATTATGCAGCCTCTCTTGTTGTCCTTGTTCTTTCATTTGTCTTGATCTGGTGCAAATGATATTTGAGGTTGGTCGAGAGTCAGGGAGCAGGAGATATGGAGAGCACGTATGAGGAGAGAATTATGCTAGCCAGAGAGATAAGTAGACATGGAGGATTATCCGATTCATTTGATTATTGAAAGAATAGGAGGCTGATGTATTGTGCATTTGTGCTACAATTGGCCTGTGTTNTCAACATAACCTGCATCTATCTGTAGGATAGGTCTTGCAAACTAGTCTATTAAAACGAGCCGAGTTTGGAACCGAGTTTGGAAGAAGTCGAACTTGAGGAGCTTGTGACTTCTTTCGCTTGGTTAGCAGCACTACTCAGTGCCTCTGGTCCACCTTTTTAAATACTTTATGGCAGTGACTATGACTTAATGCTCTATTTGTGCTTTCCTTAGCATGATTATAGTAGCACTCTTGGCTTTCTATATTACACGGGATGCCCTTTCTATAAGTGCATTCTGACCTGGTACTTTATGCTTCTTACTTTCTCGGGGGAAGAGAAAGAGGTTATGATAGTTTCTGATTATTGTTGTGACAGTCAAATGATGGTTTGTGCAGGAGTAGAACAATTGTTGGTCCATATAGGATTGTCTTTCAGGTGCATGTATGGGCTGACTTGTACTTTTCATGGGAGGTGTAGAGGATGGCCAACCACCCTCAAAACGGCTGAGATCATCTTTTGCAGGATCAAGCAGTCTTTCGAGTGGTTTAAGAGCTGAAGAACCTGTAGCTGCTGGCTCTTTGAGGAACTTGATGGCCCGACCCATACAATGCCAGGGGCAAGAAGAGGTGATTGGTTCAAAAGGGGTCATCAAAAGGATAGAGTTTGTGCGGCTTATAGCCAGTGCGCTGTATGCTCTTGGTTATAAGCGTAGTGGTGCATGTCTGGAGGAAGAGTCCGGTATACCCTTGCACTCTGATGCAGTAAGTTTGCTCACGCAGCACGTTCTTGATGGAAGGTGGGACGAAAGTGTATCCACATTGCACAAAATTGGTTTGGAGGATGAAAACATAATCAAATCAGCCAAATTTTTGATGTTGGAGCAGAAGTTTTTTGACTTTTTAAATCATGGAAAGACAATGGACGCTTTAAAGACACTGAGAACTGAAATTTCCCCTTTGTACATCAAGACAAGTAGAGTACATGAGCTTTCTTCCTGTATTCTTTATCACTCCCAGAGTCAAAATGGTCTTTCTTGCAAAGAGACGTTGAAAGGAAAATTGCGTTCAGAAGTTCTCGAAGAATTGCAGAAACTGCTTCCTCCAACAATAATGGTGCCTGAAAGAAGACTGGAACATCTAGTTGAACAGGCTTTGAATTTGCAGCGTGGTGCCTGTGTATTTCACAATTCTTCAGATTGGGATATGTCATTGTACACTGACCATCAATGTGGGAGAGACAATATCCCTCGTCATACTTCACAGGTAGAAACTTAAAATATGTTTTCTATATTAGTTCATAACTTTTATATTAGTTGTTTCATAACTTGTAAAATCTTAGAACAGTTCTCTCTCCCCATCCCTCCTGTTGGAAAATTTTGGAACCAATTTTCTTTTCTTTTTTTTTTTTTTTTGGCTGGATGTTACTTAGGTGCTGGCTTCAAACAGTCCATGTGAATTTGCTAGTGTAATATTGTCTATAATCTGTAATAATGTAATTCAAACTTGAAAAAGCAATGGAAACTTTTTTTTTTTTTGTTTTTTTTTTNGTTTTCTCATTGGTGAGCATTGTTTTTTTAGTTGCCTATGGTGCCATTCAATTTTTTTATTGTTCATCATGTGACCATCTGTTATGTTTACCGTTAGTTTTGGTTAAAAAGTGTTGCATGTAAAATTGAGGAGAGAGAAGATATTCACATGCCAGCACTTTTAAGTTTTAACCAAATCTAACTACAAATGTAATAGATGGTCATGTGATGAGAATAGTTGAAGGGAACCATAGATAACTTAACAAAAAGATGGCCACCATTGAGAAGACCTCAAACCACAAATGCACCATATTCCCTTAGTTTTTTTTTTATGTCATCTTTGTTGTTTTTGTTTCAATTTTCAAATAAATTGGTGTAGCTCAGTCCATAGGAATTTCATCCCCAACTACATGTAAGGAATTAATTTTCTCCCCATTTGGGCTAATAATTATTCGTTTTACAGTATCGTCATCATGACGAGGCTGGAGAACCATTTACCTTAGACTAAGTACCCCCCGAAAAATTATTGTTGCCTTTGTGCTAGTTTCATATAATTAGATGTACCATAGGTTAAGCAATCAAGGGGAATTTCATTGTAGAATTGTTCCTTCCATCTCAAAGAGGTTGTCTTGGTTGAATTTTCACAAATAGGGTATTCGTGGTTGTCATAGAATTACTTCCTCCATCTCAATATGTGCTGGCTGGTAGGTCATGTGTCAACCTTGATTTGATACCTTGGCTTGAGCTTGACCCAAACAAGAGTTAAACGACTCAAGCTCGGCTGATTTATATTACATTCTATCTATTATTATTATTTTTATTTTTTATTTTTGATAAAAGAAAGAGTTTTATAAAGAAGAAGAGAGGGGATACAACGTTAGAGAATGTTAGAGAACAAAGCCATTCTCGACTAAGACATCGGCCCCTAAACAAACCAGCCGACACTAATGAAACAAAGACCAAACAAAACTACTACTTAAGCACTACTTAGAACTATGACCATCATAGTTAATACTAGACTTAAGACGCTCCAATTCTGGGGAACCCTTCTTCCTTTTATTTTACAATATTTTTTCCTATTCCAACAAGCTTAATCCCCAACGCCTCTACCAAATCATTGCCCTGTGCATCTGCCTCCACACTGCCAAGCGCGAGGCTCGGAGGTGCAGTATGTTTTTATTTTTACAATATTTTTTTTCATATTCCAACAATCTTAAACTAAAAAGAAAAAGGCTAAAATTAATTAGGTCATCAGCTTTTGAATTGAACACAATGGGGCTTGAGTTTGACTTGTTTTTTAGATGAGCCCAAACTTTCAAGGTTGAGTTTGGTTTATTTAATATATTATGTGGTTTTGGTTGCCAACGAGCTGGTAGATGACGTCAGGAGGTCAGGAGGGAGGGGTGTTGCAGCTAAGTTGGATTTTGAGAAGGCATATGATAGGGTGAGTTGGGGCTTTTTAGACAGGGTGTTTGAGAGGAAGGGCTTCACTCTTCGATGGCGTAGGTGGATTATGGGGTGTTTCCATACTGCTTCCTTCTCTATCATGGTCAATGGTCGCCCGAGGAGTTTGTTTGGTGCGACTCGTGGTATTAGGCAAGGGGACCCTCTTTCCCCTCTAGTGTTTACCCTGGTGGCTGATGTCCTTAGTAGGATGGTCCTTAGAGGCGTTGAGCGGGGCCAGATTGAGGGGATTCGGGTGGGGAGAGACCAAGTCCCAGTTCCTATCCTCCAATTCGTTGATGACGCTATTTTCTTCCTTCGGGATGATATTGGTTCTTTCAAGACAGTCTTGACTATTGTTCAAGCCTTTGAGTCCATTTTCGGACTCAAGGTTAACCTGTCTAAGAGTGGTCTTGCAGGTGTCGGGGTTGATCAATCTGTTGTGAATCAGTTTGCTATTTCTTACCTTGGGGTTCC
>BSSO01003789.1:0-15754 GCA_030267885.1 Mesembryanthemum crystallinum
GCCTTCTTGAGAGACCATGGACTGT
The DNA here is from genome assembly GCA_030267885.1 of Mesembryanthemum crystallinum. Taxonomy (NCBI): domain Eukaryota; kingdom Viridiplantae; phylum Streptophyta; class Magnoliopsida; order Caryophyllales; family Aizoaceae; genus Mesembryanthemum; species Mesembryanthemum crystallinum. The sequence goes on from BSSO01003789.1 coordinate 26, forward strand.
CAAGCTTCAGCACACAAAGCGGGAAGCTAATACTGTGGCTCATGTTCTAGCTAGAGAGGCCATGAACACCCAGCCTATAATTCGTCATCTTGAAGCACCAATGCTTTTGGCACTGGCTTTGCAGACTGACAAAAGCTGCGCCTCGATTCCATGATCTCTCATATCATCTACTCTCGCTCTATGCTGTTACTTCAGTTTATCGCATTTGTCTTAGTTAGCTTTAACGGTTATATGGTCAGGATGTGGGTTTTTGAACAATCCTGGATGCAATTTTTTGAATTTTGTGTTGAACCAATTCGGTGGGCTCAGATATATCTACAAGCTGCTGCTTGTATATTTTGTAACCTCTAACTCTACTTATCTTTAATTAATTGTTGTTCTTCGCTTTCAAAAAAAAAAAAAAAACTCCAAATGTATGCAAGACAAGGCCATTAACATACAATTAACCTTTCAAACTTTTTTTTTTTTTTTTTTTTGGGAAAATGTCACATAAGCCCATGAGCTAGCAACCAAAGCAAGCTCAGGAACTTTCTCCACTTTAAAAACTTTAATTTCTAATACTATTAACTTTGAACTTTGCCAAAAAAGAAATACAAGCAAATCGCTCCAACAGGCGCTTGTAAATTGCGGCCAGCGGCTCCAGATAAAACAATGGCCAGAAACAGAAATGTGGAAAGAAAAAAAAAAAAAAGATGTATCAACTAAAAAAACTGAAAGCAAATAAGCCAGCATCACTCTTTACAGAATGTTTTGTTTTTTTTTTTTTCTTCTCATAAAAGGACTACACTTTCCAATTCTAAAGACCAAATCCCCTGCAACACATTATTACTAATTTTAAGTCAATAGTAATACCCTCTCAATGTCCATTTGAAGGCCGGAACATTGTGTAACCATTAACGCCGCACGCCAGATTCGAGTAATCCGAAACGTTATACGGGTAACCGTCCATACCTGAACTCGTCATGCCCAGTAATGAAAGATCAGGACCGCCCATCATTTGCCACTGCCTTGGAGTCCCGCTATCAATCTGGCCATTCATATAAGGTATCGAATTACCTTGAGGGATGAACTCTCGAACTGAATCATAATGGCTGCCAGAGCCATAATCCTGCTGAAAGCCATCATCATGGTAATTCCTAGATTGATCAAACCGACAAGCGCTACCCAACGAACCCACTTCGCCCGATAGGTTCATATCGCTCGAAGGGTAGGTGTACTGCCGATTGAAGAGGGCGGGATTGTTGCTGAGACCCGGGAAGGAAGTGCTACCAAGATTCGTCCTCCCAATGCTCTGCTCATCATCCAGCAGATCATTGATGATGTCAAGGTGTGGAAATTCATCGGCAAATGCACCTTGAACTTGACGACCAGAAGTACCGGCTGACAATTCAGGGGGGAAGAGTTCGTGCGAACCACAGTTCACGGGTCGATACAAATCAAAACTTGGAATATCATGAAGCATGGATGGAGAATCAAACATTAAACTTCGGCTAACATCTCTCTGAGGGCTTTCCATCCATGGTTGCGCACGGAGTACCTCCTCCTGAGGAGTTGCACTGAAGGAAATTCCTGAACTGACACAGTTTGGTTCCATCCTTTCATGCCGTTGAGGATGATAAACTGGACCAGGTACCAAAGCAGGCGGTTGGGAGAATGTTGATGATGACGTATTGACAACTGTAGTTACCGGCTGAGGGGAATGTGTGAAACCAGCTGAGCTTGCATTCATTGAGTTGCCCATAATGGCATTTCTATAGGATTGTGGAACATAGGCCTGACCTACAGGAAGAGGGTCAGGACCCAAGCGTCCAGTGGCGCTAACTGAACGAGACAACAAAGGAGCACTTGGTGCTGCTGCTTGCACCATAGAAACAACAGGGCTAGCTGGCAAGGTCGCAGGAATAATAGGAGCACTTGATGGTCTTGACAATCCTGCTGACTGCTGTGCAGTAAGTTTATCTGCCGGCTTTGGGGAAGTTTTTGAGGAATCAGGTTTACATACATTTGGTGTTTGGGAAGCATGTGCCAGTGTTGCCTTGTCAGTTTGTTGTCCATTTGACTCTGTTTTCTTCATGGCTGGAACCAGATCAGCATGAGGAATACTTTTCAAGTCTGACTTTGGCTGAATTGCTGGTACTGAGGTTGTAATTCTCGAAGGACTCTTTGATGAGCGTAATGCTATAGCAATTTTTTCTTTGGAGGTTCCTGTATCAACATGCTCCTTATTGCTTGGCTTTCTCTGCAGCAGAACCACCTCATCTTCCTGCTAAATCAGAAGCAAAAACCATATTGGTGACTGATGAAAAATAGGGGAAGAGGGGGAGCAAAAACAAAACAAACACCATGCCACCCCAGTGTACACCACAGTAGCGTCTGATATGTCAAGATTCCCACGGCCTTGGGCCCCTGAAAAGTTGCGACTAGCAAAGAGGCAGTGATTGTTTTCTTCAGTTGTCAGCAAACAAGTTTGTACAAGGACATATGAGTGTGGACAATCCAGATGGACGAAAGCACTTTCATCCATCAAAAAATGCACGCAAGACAATCAAAACAGGGAGGCTCAGAGGCAGAAAGGGGACCTAGTCAAAGCAAGGTTATATTGTTGGTGGGCAATCAACATATGAGCGCCCATGTGCATACAAATGATGACACAGCCTCATCCAGATTATTTTAGTGCAAGAATTCTCACAGTTTGAGAGTAGATCAAAAAGATAAAAGGATAGTTTCATAGAATACTAACTTTCTTCGCTGCATTCAGCTCTGGCCACTTTGTCCTATCCTGCAAGGACGTAACAGCACCCTCAGGCTCGTTAGATTCAACTGGTTTGATGCGACTAGAAACATCATTTAGAAAGCCAACATCAGCCGGTTCTGATGACCGAGTTTCTGCCTCATTTGCACCGCCATATTCCTCATATGTCACCTTACCTCGCTGATTCTTTCCTCTACAAGGCAAAATTCTGGAGTTAAATTTTAAATTTCTTTTTTTTCAGTCAACAAAGGGAGTGGCGTCAAATTTACCTTGTAGGTGACTTCTGGGTTTTAAAGTTCACAAAAGAACTTGATCTATATGACCCATTCATTACTACGGAGGGTGCAGAATCTGTCGAACATGTCGAGGAGCTATCATCCATAACAGATGAGCTCCTTTTATCCACTCCTCCATTTTGCACAGTTGATATGCTGCTAATTTCACTACCACTGGCCTCTGCAGGGGGGTGAATCTCTGATGTATCTGTGTCCCAGTTGACAGGACTCGCATCCCTATCTTCTGAATCATGCTGTAGCATGTCAACAGCACATTCCACAGAATCAGACACATCAGATACATCATCAAGTGCATCATCCTTTTCAGGCATTGTTTGGGACTCAACCAGATCTTTCCCATCAACTACAAGATTTTCATGAAGCTTTTTGCCTGGCACTATGACAACAGCCTTCTCATCCTTCACTTTGTCTTTTCCCTTGCGATTGTTCCGCTTTTGTTTACCCTTTTGCCCAAACACAGCATAAAACAATCAATATCAATATTTATTTAGAATTAAGACTTTTTAGGAACAAACATACCTAACACCTATCTATTTTCTCTTTGCTTTTGGGGGTGGAGGAGGGTGCAATCAATATACAGCAGTTGACATATATTTGCCATTACTCAAAGGTTCTCGTCTTCTCACGCAGCCAAGAAATTTGACAACACAACCAAAAAAAAAAAAAACAAAGAAACACAGAAGTTAAGCTAGAAATCACACAATCAGTAATCCTGAAAAGCAAGCCTTATATGCACTAGATTTTAACCCCATGCATCACACCGAATAATGGCATGTAGTATTTTTGTACAATTTGTTGATGGGAATCTCGTATCTTCCTTGAATTCGTTCTTATTTTCAATCATGTGAAGCTTCCAATAATTCACAGATTTTTGGTTGTCTTGTGAATGTTGAGACATATTGAGATTTTTCTTTATCCATAGACATAATGCATGCAGGTATAGGATTAATTACACATATTTTCAGGACTACTTAATTGAAAGTTAATATCTCCTTTTTTCTTTAAATTAACTTTTTAAATTTACCCTGAGCATCTATTTTTTATTTTTAAGAAAACACAAGGATACACCTCAGTTAATATAAATACAAACTCCTACATTAACTGAAGAAGCTATTTGAAAAAACAATTGAGATAGAATTCATGTACAGTTGATCTATATAGGAGTGTTACTATAATTAAGATATATTTAGCATGTAAAGTTGTTAGCATAATTGCATAGCAATTAGTATGACAGGTACATGTTAAGAATTTGGATCTCAACAACCTCAATCTTTTATTAAAGTTAAAAGCTATTAAAGGTACACTAAAGTTTGGCGTGCTATTGGTGGAACATACGCAGTAGTTATGTGGCCTACTCTGAGAAAGGGTTTTAGTTTCCCTCTAGTTGCAAGGCTTTTAATATTGGATGGGGCGACGACAAAATGAAATCACAAACTGGATTTTTTCTGCAGCAGGAGAAGGTGCATTGCTCTTTATCAAGCTATTGGGGAAAGAGAAGTGGTGTTTATGTGTCCAATTTGAAGAGGTGGTTTTAGCTGCTCTCTTGTTGCAAGGCTTTCAAGATTGAATGGGGCAAGAGAAATGAAATCACCATCTGGATTATTTCTGCAACAGCAGTTATCTTCAAGGTACAACCGTAGAAATGCCATTCCAGGTGCCAGCAGACTGCGCAATCATATTCTTCCAAATGCAAATACTAATTGATCTTATCATCTTATTTTTTTAGATAAAGAGAAAGATTATATTAATAGAAAGTAGAGGTGCAACCTTAGAGGACAAGGAGTCCTCTAAAGAAGAACTATTTACACATCAGCCCAATGTCTAGCTAGTTGTGAGACAGGGTAACTCCCAAAAAGCCCACTAGCCTTAGCCCAAAGAGAAGCTAAATAAACTATCCTGTCCCACACCCCATCAACAAGCATAAACCTATCGTTGAAGACCCGACCATTGATCTTATCATCTTATTATATAAGGCCTGCTAAATTCAAGCTACAATCAACAAATTTCCAGAACTTGGTTGTCAAAGTACTTGTGAGATGCAAACAAATAAAGCCTCATGATATGCCTAGAGATACTGAACCTGTTTTTTCTTTGATTTCTTGTCCTTTTCAGCACCTCGCTTTGCTTTCTGCTCACTCTCAGCCAGCCAAGCTGCCTCCTCTTCACGAATGAGTTCCTCTTGCCGCTTCAAGGCAACGGCTTCTTGGTAGGCCACCTCGATTTTGTTACTACAAAACAAAGAACATTTTAGGAACAGCCACACACAGGAAAACATGTTTCGTGGAAAACCAACATTCAAATATATGATACCTGAAAATGTGAGCAAGCACAAAAATTTCCACTGTTCTTCGACCTAATTCCGTCAAACGCCTCTCATCACGCTCAATGGAATCCTTGTTGAAGTCCTCTCCACTTCCTCCATCCTAAACAAAATGTCAGATTCATCAAGTTTTTTACAAAAAGAACCAACAGATACTTGGACCACTAAAATGAGAGCAATTGGAATCCATTGCTCCATGTCCTTGGTGTAGACATTATATCTTCCCCAGAAACTCAACTACTACAAGGTGATCTACTCACATATGTCACAAAATATAATTCTGAAGTGGACACAATTGAGCTACACACCAAACAATCCTCATGACAGTACAACAAGCTGATCAAGATCGGTAACATAAAACATGAAGATTTGCAGCCAGTCTTAAAACCCAACCTAAAATCATGATAATAAGCTCAACATATCACGCCCAGACAAGCTACGAGTATAACACAATTTTTCTTATCTACTAATCTGTTGGAAGTATCTTCCTCTAACAACAGTGTACTCGAGCAAAAATCATGCTTGCAAAAGTTATTTCGGAGAAGATACATGTCACCTATGTAATAATATTGATCCAAGATTGTAAGTGGTTATTCAATATTGCTTAAATCGCCAAAGTGGGAAAAAAATAGCAGGGAAAATCCTACTGCCAATCAGCCTCAAATTAAATCTTCTATCTTCATCCCCCACAGGCCACAACTAAGGCATAAAAATCATCAAGATCAACCTCTGTCGCGAACCGGCATTTCCCCTCTGTTAGTTTCTTTATTATTCCAATAGGACAGGCGACAATGTAACAAGTTATAGGCACAAAACAATTCCATGTGCAGGCTACCTTCAAGAGTTAGATCGTGTGTTCACCATTTCAACAGTAATTTGCCGTTTAATTCCATTCAGGAAATCATTTTAGAACAGTGGAGAATATGCAAGCTAAAGGTGGGATCCACATAATTAGCGAAGAGATCCAAGGTTGAACCCTATGTGAATATCTACTTAAAATTATGCAACGACGAAAGAAACAGAGGTATGAAGTCCTCTTCTTTGTAAAAGAACTTACCTTTGTACGGTTCTGAGGAGCCTTTTCTTCCTTTGGGGGCAATGGTTCCATGGCAGCCCTCTCAAGTAGTAATAAGACATCATCTACCAAAACAAACATATCCTTCTCCACCCTAACAATTGGAGCAGGCGTATCTTCACCCTCAAGCAATTTTGCCTTCCCTTTCTTGCCTTTGCTTTGACCTTCAAGTGCCTTAAGCCCACTATACAAGGAGTCCATAACTAAAGTAGATGTGACTTCCTTCTCTATGAAAAAATGCTTGACAACGACTTTTAGTATCATGTCCTTCTTCTCCCTAGACATACGACGCCTGGCATTTTGATCCATTCCTAGCCAAAATGCACAAAAGCTGCAACAACAGCAGCCACAATTAACAAAAACAATAACAGAAAAGGAAACGATACAAATTTCCAACTTGAGTAAACACAAAAATAGTATGCCACGAGGATCGTTTACTAGTAGCCAAACACGAACATCAAATTCAGTAATATCAGTGAAATACGCACTACCATATTCTAGGGAGTTCTGCATTTGGAAGGTCAAAAAGAAACACTGGACAAATAGCAAACATGAATCACTTATGTGATGAAAAATAACCACCACGAGAATATGATTACAAGGAGTAGAGTACTCCTTCATAAATAAGTATTAAATTATAAGAGTGGACCAGGATCAGCAACAAAATAGTCTTCAGCAATGCAGTCAACAACACTAACTGAAACTGACTTGGAAAAAATGGAAAAAAATCTGTACCTTGACCACCTAGCTTTGTCCTCTATCATCTTTCCTAGCTTCCCTCTTCTCTCTTCAACAAAACGCCGGCAAATCTGCTCTACATTTGTTAAATAAACTCGAACAAGCTCTCTTCTGTACTGACAGTCAAGGCAACGGAATGGGCGATCTGTTTTTTCCCTACAAACAAAAGACAGATGCAAACAAAATAAATTCCAATTAAAGCATACAGATCTTTCAGTAAATGCAAAAGTTTAGCATGTTAGGACAAGAATATATATAACAGATTGGAAGTAACTACATCCAAAACAGGAATTTTAACACAATTTGATAGAAGAAATCTCTTATAAAAGAACAACATAAAGTTCCATCAGATCAGCAACCCAGCATTCTCCAACATCCTGGGCTCCTGGCTATGTATTCAGAAAGTTCCAGCACCCATCAATAAGCAGAAATGGACAGCATTATTTATAGAAAAGCTGATGCTGGCACAAGACTGGGTGTAATACACTAATTGCACATCAAGAATAGTCAACTATAAATGCAGTAGACTCCAAATCACCAGTAAGCGAAACCTAAAAAACGATAATCGCTAGTGAACAACAAACAATAAATGAGATTATCATCGTGGAAGTACGGCTGAGTTCAAAAGTAAAATACAACTAAAACTACTCAAAGATAATCAAGGTCCTTGGTAACTGCAGGAAAGTCAAAGTATCCAAAGATCAGCATTTCTGTAAGCATTTAAACGGGCATGTAACTGTTTCCTGGCTTGGTGTATGTATAAACAGGAAAAAAAAAAAAAAAAAAGGATTAGAAATCTTAAACTATCTCAGTAGACTCATGAGAGAGAAAAAGAGAAGACGAACCACCTGATCACTTGAACTTGGGCCTTAATTATAAGTGTGTCTGCATCTACAAAACCATCCGACACTTTTGATAGTTCCATAAATTTTTTCCACCCCCAGTCATGCTCTTTCTTCCAGAAACGATGTAGCGTATCTGCAACGAGTTATACATCTCAAATTTCACACAAGAAAATACATTCATAAACAAAGACTACCACAGACTTACACTTTAATACCACTAACCAGAATATTTCGATTTTTTTGGATCTTTATTCACCACAGCTATAGTGAATTGAGCAAAATGACTCCAACCTGCTCCATGGAAATAGAGAAAAAAGAACAGGGCAGACTTAGATAATCAGCAGAATTAGAAGTAAATGAAGCCAGGGGAAATGAGCAGTGTTGATGGCATGGGAGATTAGTCTTACCTGGAAGAAGCTTATCATGGTTTGCAACGCAGAGAAATAAGGACAGATGGTTACACACATCACAGCCCTGGGGATAGATTAAAATATACCTGCCAACAATAGAACAAACATTATAAGTTATAACTGCAAGAAATTTATATGATTAAATGCCAACCCAAAAAACAGCAACTTGCATTGTATTAACCGTACGATATGTCCATTCGATGAAAATGAATTCAATCAACAGAAATTGCTATCATCACGATCCTTCACTGAAGCCCATCTCGATGACAGTTGGCATAACAAAATGTCAACTCATTTCGAAAGTATCAGCAATGGTAAAAACCATGACATCTAAACAAGAATGTCTATCTACATACACGCATAACAATTGCACTCCACTGTGCATAATAAAAGCAATGACAGAAAAATCCAATATGCCCAGGGGCAAACAGAGAATCATTCCAGGAGTTAGCTTCTATTTCTTTCCTTCTTCCCCCTTCCGCCTGCTCTACTTGTGTGTGTGTGTGTGTGTGTGTGTGTGTGTCAGCCTGTCAAGTCAAAGTCCATCAAAGGAGCAATAAAAACCAATCCCGGAAAAGGGGAAAAAAAATTGCCAACACTAAAACCACCTTTCTTACATTGGACTCAGTCACTGAAACCCAGCACTGTCTATGGGCACACAAGACCAAGCAGGGCACTAATTGATAGTGGGATAATATGTAGAAGAGAGGCAATCACGCTAAAATAACATCCACTGTGGAAGGATACTAACCATTTGTAGCCTCCAACTTCAAATGCATTACTACGAAGCTCTCTCTTGTTGATTTGTGAGAATTTTTCTATCTTCCATGTGTACTTCCCATACAGCTCTGAAGGTTTTGGTCCTACAACAAAGTGAATAACAGCTTCCAATAAGATAACTCGAAAATACTTTCTCAGCGAAGCAAAATCATCTTTTCCTCTCAATAAAAATACAAATATCTAAATTTTGCATGTCAGATTTATACACTTCTTAGGGTAAATTTTGAAGTCATACACAGTTACCGCAGTTGATTGCTATCAGATACTAATGCATGAGTTTTCTTTGCCATGGTAGATAAGAGATGTTTGCTTATTATATTAGAGATATTGGAGCAAAAATTGAAGCAGAACCATCCCAGTGGCTTTGCATAGAGGAAGAACCAAAAACTAAGCTTTCCCCCAACTTTTAGGAATTCAAATCTGACAATTAATTAACTAATAAAAATTAACATGACCAGCCCCATTTTCCACATATAATCCCAAGATACTAATGCCCGTGCTCAAAAAATCACTGGCCTCATACACTATTATACACGAAAGCATCATGGACAACAATCAAACTAAGAAGATAACTGGTTGCTAATGATCACAAGTCCTAAAAGACTAAAAATCAGTAACTCCAACTGTAGAAAAAGTGGTTTTCCTATCTACCAGAAACCCAATTTATGAAAAAGATTAAAAATGAACAATTAACAGTTGACTACTCTCTAATCTCTATCCATGAGCAGTAGTTAGAGACAGTATAAAATTCACATCATTTGATAATAAACTTAATAAGGTAAATGAAACCTGACATATACCCACTGCAATAGAGGAGACAGTACAACATGATCAAGGGGCCTAATGTCAGGGTGAATATCATTACCTCCATCGTCATCACTGTCATCTGTATCCCAGTATGGAGGTGAAGTCGAGGGGGTGCCATTCTCCACCTGCTCTGAAGACCGCCATTCCGCCAACGCATCACTTGATTGGCAACGTTGCCCACTTGATAATCCTTCCACAGACCTTCCAACAGAAGACTCCTCACTTGCAATCCCAGCCATTTCCTAAGTAAAAACTCCTCCCTCTACACCCTTTCAGCTCCTCCCACTGTAACAAATGTATCCATATAACATCAGATAATCAAAACAGTAAGGAACTCTTTGTACAAAAACGGGGGCAGAAAACTCTGCATGTACAGTCTGAAGCACTAAAGAGGGGAAAATAAAAAAAGAATAAAAATAAAACAAACCACCAGTAAAAAGGAAAAAAAAAAAAAAAAAAAACATTGCAGAGTAATAAACAAATTATCCAAAAATAAAAAATCAAAAATCCAAATGAATTAATAAATCTCATCCAGTCCCCGAAAGAAAAATCCTAAAACACAAAAACACCTAATTAACAGTAAACATGGAATCCAAATTAAGTAGACAAGGAACAAGGACAAAAAGTTCGCATACGCTCAACACCAGAAACTTCAAAAATGTGCAAATTCAAGATTAAAGTTGAAACCAAAACCCTAACAGGAACACAACCCAATTATTGATTATCCAAATTCGATTGACTCGATTACTCACACAATCAACACCAATTATATTTTTAAAAAAAATGACGATAAAAAGATCCTAATCGGAACAACCCAAAAACCCTAAATGACAGAAAAACAACAACAACAAAAGTCGAGAAGATAGAAAGAATCTGGAAAGAGATTAGAATCGCAAACCCTAATCGAAAGTGTGAAAGAAGAGTGAGTGAAACAGATCGAAGACGAACCTGAAACGTTACAGAAGAGAAAGGGGGGAGAGCTTATTGTGGACAATTAGGGAATGGGGGGAGACCCTGTGAGAGAGAATGAAGAGAGAGAAAATTTGAGAGAAAACGAGATTTTGAGGTTGGAGGAGCAGCAGCGCAAAGACGGAACATTAAAAAATATTTATGTACTCTATTTCTACTATTTATATTTTTGCTCGGGTTTTGTTTTTTTTCTATTTTATATTGTGATTTATTGCTTGGAAAAACAAAATTAAAAACGGAGGAAATGTGACAATGGAGCTGAGAAGCCGTTTGAGTTGATGTAGTAGTAGTGCTAATCTCATAAGTTAGGGTTTTTTTTTTTGTTTTTTTTTTTCAAGTGACCTGTGTAGTAAAGCTCTTTTTTTGACCTTGATTTGAAGGAGAAGGATAACTTTTTGAATAAAAAATATGTAAAAGTGAGAGTGTAATTTCTGATAAATTTATAACTATGATTATGTGACCTGAATGACTTTTTCATAAATGTCGAATATTGTGAGTTTCGAAAAATATCCTGCAATGGATAGATATTCGAAAGCAACTTATGAGGTTGCGATAGAGATCCGATGGTATTATGCTCAGTTGAAAGGAAAGTGGGAGAGGCAGAGAGTCAGGCAAGCTGCCATTAGGGTTTCCATTTACCATACATGGAGAGAAAGCGGTAAGTGGATTTTTTGCGGTGAGTATAGTACAACTATTTAGCTGACTCGAAGAATTTTGTATCATATATACTTCCATTTTGTTAGAATGTAGATACATTACTCTACTAGCTTGTTGCAAGGTGATTTGGACTCTTGGTAGTTGATGTTTCCTCGGATATGGATAAAAGGTTTTATAATTCCATACTGTGTTCTCTTGAGTGTATCACATTGATGTCCCTGGGATGAATGGAAAAATATCATAAATGATAAATTTATCAATCCATTACATCTATCACTTAGGTATACATCTGTACTGATAGTTAAAACTACGATATATAGTCGAGTTTAACGGATCTTTGAGCTAGGTTTACATCATGTACATGCGGATGGAGAAAACTCCGTTGTTATCCAGTACGTGTTACAACGTGAAATCATACATTCCTTGAAAAATCATCATCTAATGATTGATATATGCCAATTCATGTCTCGATGCTACTACGTTATTGTTAGTCATATTTACTATGAAGGATTAAACTACTGACTGAATGGCTTCTTTAGGCTTTTGTGTCTATGACTCCGAGGGGAAAAGATAGTCCATTAATGTCTGGTAAATATTTCATTTTCAGTGATAACTATTCTACATGGTTAGAACACAAACGTATTTCTGATCAGGGATGTAATAGCTGAGAAAAATGAGAGAAAGAGAGAGCAGGATTAGGTTGGACATAGTAAATAATGTTAAATCAATATATCATACATTTCCTCATTCTTCTTTTTTCCTCTGCAAAAGTTAGTATTTGTCTTAAGTAGGCTCAAAACTTCATACTACAATTTAAATTACAAACCTACTCCTTATTTATTTGTAAATTTACACGAATGTGATGAATAATTACAGCATTGTCGATCGATAAGGATTTTCTTTTATCAATGGATTTTTTTTTTTTTTTTGGGATTCTTTCCCAATGCATACCTATGAATAAAACTAAAAAAAATCAAACTCACCCAGAAAGAAATTGAGAAATCAAATTTTTCCTTGTTTAGATAAATTATATCTCAATTCTCAAAGCTCAATATAGAGAGAAATAAAATAGTAATCGTATTAAAAGAGAAAGTGTTGATAATGTACCATAAATAGGATAAATTAGGCTTTTTAGGGAGGAAATCAAAGTTATACTAAATCAAATATATATGACATGTACAAATTAAATCAAAATCAACAAAGTACGTATTTGAAATACCATAATACATTCAATAGAAAAGTTATCTAACATTTGAGATGTAACATCTCTAAACGGCTTACCATTAACGATCAAACGCTGATGGCAATCCCTAAGCATCAAAAGTAGGGTTAGTTTNCCAAGAAAGGAGAGTGGGAGCGGTTTTTAGTATGCTTTAGGAGGAATTAACTTACATTCATATTTCTTGTATCATTGCGAGTTTCAGTATGGTTTTTTGTTCATATTCGAAATTAAATAAATTGCAAGCATTAGCTTAAACACCGGTTATTTAACTAAAAAGTTTTAGACTTGAATGATAAATGGGGTTACTAGAACTCATCCTACTCTACTTATAATGTTAAATATGTGAAAAAAGGCAATAGAAAAACAACTATGGCTGGTTTTTTAAAACTATGCGAGTCTTCTTATATAAATTGAACATATTTAAAGTACATTTGATGGATGTTATGAGTTTAATTTGGCTTCAAAATCATTGAGATAAAGGGATTCTATGAGTATTAATTTACCTATTATAATCGGTGATGATGAATATTTATAATTACGCTACTTTTTTTTATAAACTAATTACGCTATTAAGATGTATTAAGATAATCGTGGATAAGTTGGAAGAGAAAACATTTTAGCACGGTTCTTCTAAAGTTTACTAAGGTAATAGTGTGCACGCTAGAGTTATGATGAATGGTTCGAACCCTAGAGGTTAACATCGTTATTTCAAAACTATAAGTCTGTGAAATTGTTACTGAAATGTTGTACTAATTCATAATGTGATGGTTACTATTGCAAGTGATGATGATTGATTGGTCTCAATAGGATTTGGTTATTAGTGTTGAGCTCAAACAGACAGCAATATTGTTCGTTATGCCAAGTTGAAGTCGTTCTAGTAAAAACTATAAGATTTGTATATAACTAAATCTATATTCCAATTAAAATGAGATTACTTAATCAACAGATAATTGAGGATATGTCTAACATATGGCTAACAAGTGATTAAGTAACTATGGTTACTTTGAGTTCACCTTTGCTAGGTTACTAAGTCAAATAAATGAATTCAAAGATACTATTTAAGATATATATAAACTTTCAACTTTATATTTATTATATAAGTTTACTATATAGTTTAAGGATAAAAATAATAAAGAACTTTTTGAATTACAAAACATAACATGTGTTTCTTATATTCACTGCATGGAGTGAAATTACAAGCATTGCTGAATTTCGCTTTTCCTTGATCTTATAATCGTGTTTTAAACTGTGATGACAGATATATATGATTGGAATTTGGGATGTTTGTGCGTGCATGTATGGTATAACCGTTTTGTAATTGTAATTTAATAAAGTTGTTTAGTTGATTTAGTATGGACCGACACGTGATAATAGAAGAGTAATATTGAGGCGTTCAGATGATCCCAACTGCAACATAACCTTATGACCTAGTTGTATATTGTGTGGCGTACATGTACCTACATAGTAATATGGGTTAGAGTATGTCAAATACGGTGATATGCACTAAGATTTAGAACAACAATTAATATAACTCTATTTCAAGTGTATATATATCCCCTCGTATGATAATAACATTGTTATCTTCCCCGATTACTCTCCATTTTTCTCTACCCATTTTCTCTGCTTAGTTATTTTTTTACGGCACGTTATCAGCATTATTGTCATCATCATCCACAAATGGTCAAATCCATGATATAACATAGTCGACGACTCATTTATCCCGGCAATACAATTAACATATTCTTTCAGTCAAGATATTTTGTGCTTTTTTGAAGCATCTACTAAACTTTTAAATGTTTGGTGATATTAAGGAACATATAATTCAACATATTCGAAACATTTGAATTGATATATCTATCTTCAGGATAGAGCTTCGTATAAACATATGTATGTTGCCATGCTGGCACAGGTCATTGGTATAATCACACAATTTATTTCCCTTAAAAACATGCATATATATATGGATACATCCCATGACACCGTGTAATCGAGTTCAACAAGCCCTTAAGCTAGGTTTTCGTCATGCACGTGCGGGGCGGGGTGAAAATTGACAACTCTGTACGACGCGAAAATTCCTTGACAAAGTTATCATATCATTGTTTATACATTTATTAGGAATTATCAATGTGCTGGTGAATGGCTTTGTTACGCTCATATGTTTGTCACTCTATTTCTTGGACTTGCTCCCAATCACTTGAACTGGACAACAACGATCCTATATGAATATTCACTACTAGTTAAACTCCAAATAATGATTACCTAGCAATTCTTTTGTCCTTACCTATTTTCAAAAACAAAAATGCATTAAACTTATTCAGTCATTATATAATAGAATTGAACCAACTTAATTTTGCATTATATTTTATTTTATAACATCATTTTATTGAACCAGTCATACTAACCAAGGTAATGTGATGAAATTTGAGAAAAAAAAGAGGGTAATGCATTTATGTCTTGTATATCTTTTATTTCCAATGTTTACTCATTTAGATTATGTATAAGAACAAACAAACATACTTTTGAGTTGGGATGTAATAGGTAAACTAGTTTGTACCCCGTACGATGCATGGATTAAAATTGTGATAAGTTGATTGTTATATATCGTTATCACATCTTTCTTTTTCTTTCTTTTTCAAGAGTTCATTCGTATAACATTTTTTTTCTTGGAATTTTATGTGTGTATTCGCTTTAGTGTGAAATTTTGCATCACATAATGCATGCATTGAAAATGAAATTTAGCTCACGTTTATAATCTTGTCTAATTAGATGCGAGTCTAACCAAAAAATATGCCTATAGAAAGTAGACTTGTTGCCTATTGAAATTGGTTGATTTTGTATTAGAATAAGTAATCTACTTT
>BSSO01003790.1:0-15747 GCA_030267885.1 Mesembryanthemum crystallinum
AATCAAAATTCAGGGGTACCACTGGCATTATTGGAAAAGTGTGGACACCAGTGGCATTAGGCCAAAGTTCAGGGGTACCACAGGAAATTTTCGTTATTATTATAATATAATTCATATTTGAACCAAAAAAAAGGAAGTGATTTCCAATGAAGATTTTGTTAAAATTTTGCTTTAAAAAACCAAACAAATAAAGTTGTCCATATGTCAACCAACCATAAAATAACAAATCCTTATTTATTTGTTGGATAATTAATTAGGATAGTGATTAACCAATGAAATTAAATTATGATTTATGACCATTATCCAAATTAGGTGACCAACTCAAGGGATTGAATTTACTATATTAGTGCAGGTGTTCTACTATTGTTGTTGTACGGGGCCAATTCACCATATTGATATATTTTATGGGAGGGTTACGACAAGTTAGTATATTTAAAAAATCTGGAGATATTAAAGTATTTTTTTTCTTTGTTTTCTCGCGACAAATACCCCCAAAGTTTGATTGCTGGAGATCGAGAATTTTCTTTTAAATGAATTTTTGGCTATTTTTACATTTATTTGCCAATTTATCTTATTTTCAAAAGATTTTTTAATCTAATTTTCTATCTCCTCCTGTCCAAAAATAAAAAATCAAAAAAAAAAACTCTCTCCTCCCCTCCTCCCTTACCCGACCCGACCCCAGCCAATCCGCTTCCTCTACCCCGTGTCCTTCCCCTCCCGTCTCCCTCCCTCTTTTCCCTTCCCCATCCCTTAAATTCTCTCTTCTCCACCACCAAACAAGATAACACCTCCTTCCAAGCACATGATTCGATTCAACCAGTGCAGGCCCCCACCACCCTCCAATGGCAAAAGAGGTAGGAGTCCTTGGTGAAGATGAATCAGGCTCCCAATCAGAGGAAATCTAGTTTGTACTCGCTTAATATAGATGGATGTGACAAAAACTTGGAGATTGAGGTAGATGAGCATGGAGAAAGAAAGTAGAGAGTGGAGAGATCGAGAAAGTGAATAGGGTGCTGGAGGGGGAAATGAGAGGTCTGCTTTGATGGAGATCAGAATGGGCAGGGGCAAGGCAGGGTGTGGAGAGGGGAGGATTGAGAAAATCAGAGGGCAAAATTAAAAAAGAAAAATAACATAATAAATGCGAAAGAAATAAAAAAAAAATTGGGATGAAATAAAGATAAATAGATTTATTGAAAAAAATTCCCTCCGCCAATCAAATTTGGGGGCATCTGTCGTGAAAAAATAAAAAAGAAAAAATACTTTTTGTGTCGTAGGATTTCTTTAAATATACTAAGTTGTCGTACACCTCCCATAAAATATACCAATATGATCAATTGACCGTTGTATGGGTGTATAAGGATGGAATTTGAATCTTCAAGTGTTAATTTTGTTTCATGGGTGGTATATGAGACTTTGTCCTCTCATTTGTATGGGTACTTTATAGTTTGTAAGCATAGACTCCTTTGTCATGTTAATGAAAATGGAATGAACTTAATTATTGAACAACAACAACATCAAAAAAATAAATAAATAAATAAATAATAATAATAATAATAATAATAATAATAATAATAATAATAATAATAATAATAATAATATGATTATTATTATAATTATTATTATTATTTTTGGCAAATGGTAAATTTTATTCCATTAACCAAGGGATACCAGTGTGGTACCCTCTAGAAATATCACAGCATTACAAAAACGAACACCCTAGGCATACCCAAGGAGAACACTTACATGCAGATGTCACTAAAAATTTCCATTGACAAGATACACTCTAGTATAGACTAAGTACTAGATGTACCTTTCCCCTCAAAAAAGTACTAGATGTACCTAACCAGCTGCTCAACTAACTTGCTTGCATTCCGAAACAATCTGCTATTTCTTTCCCCCCATAAGCAGTATACACTAGCAGCCAAAGCTGCTCTTATAGTCTTCTTGTGGATTCCCTTGCCCCTGATGTGTTCAGTAACCCACTTTAGTTCTCTTTTCAAACTGCCAGGTCTCCTCTATATACCATTCCAATCTAATATCTTCCTCCACACTTTTTACGAGTATTCACATCCAAAGGAAAGGTGATGGTGAGATTCAGCCTCCTTGTGACATAGGTAACACCTATTTACCAAAGTAATCCCACTCTGCATCATTTTATCAGTGGTGGCTAGACTGTTAAGCGCAGCCATCTGCAGAATCATTCTGTGTCTGGGCATAGATAAGGGTTCCCATATAGTCCTCTGGCATCTCACTTTAGGATGAGGTGTTCTCAAGAAGTCATACACTACTGAGACACTATATTTCTTTGCAGCCCACTGGTTTAGAACCACAGTGGCAGAGTCACCAGAAGCTTGCAGGACATCATCTCTAACTTTCAAGATTTTCTTCCACAACCATGAATCATTATTTCTTGCTTTAACCTGTAGGATTGAATCATCTCTCAGGTAGTAGAGGTGAACCCACTTAGGCCAGATAGATTCCTGTGCAGCCAGCATCATTTATCAATTTACTTAATCTATTCCATTAGAACTTACCTTTTTTGAAAAATCAGTCAATTTTATTAATGGAAAACTTAGCTCCATTAGAAGGTAGCTGACATTACCACAAGCATTCTTACCAACTACTTTATATAAGATCAGTATACTCTTTTAAACGATAATTGTTAGTCTCTTATTTGAATTTTCTTAACAATTAGTCATATTTCATTGTAATGTGATGTTTTTAATTTATCGGAAATTTCCTGCGGTACGTACCCCTATACTTTGATGAAATGCCTGTGGTACCCTAAGTTTTAGAAATGTGCCTGGGGTATCCCTGAACTTTCAACGAAGTGATCAGCATACCCAATAAGTTATAAAATGACTATAATACCCTTGCAATGCATTTTTTGTGTAATGATTATGTTTGACTTTTATACTTCTCTCATTTATAGTATTAGTTGATAAGAAATATATAAAAAATATATTAAAAAAAAGTATGAATTCATACCCCAACTCAATTTTTTTTTTTTCAAAAAATAATTTTTAAAAAATTAAAAAAATAATTAAAAAAATAATTAAAACTTAAATAAAAATAAAAAAGTAAATAAATTTTAGAAGATTTATTTTAAAATTTCAATTTTTTTACAAATTTGTATTTTTAACTTATTGTAGAGATTTTAATCAAAACACAAAAATTTAATTTTTTTGAAAATTAGTTTAATTTTTCTACTCAAAAATTAGAAATTTATTTTTTATTTTTTAAAATAAATTATTTTAAAATTAAATTTATTTTTGTGATTTTTTAATCTTTCTAGGTTTTTGATTTTTTTTTATTATCAACTAAATATTAAATTATAGGGGTATCTCAGGAAATTTCCGTTAAAACAATAAGCAATACTTTTGACTGAAAAATAATACTAATACTTTTGACCGTCTACAAAAATCATACTACGAGTTCATTTCTTGCAAAACAAATTCTACTCTAATCTGAGCATTAAAAAATTGACTCTTTAGTTTGAAATAAAAGTTAAAAAAAAGTCGAAAAAAAAAGTCCAACACTTGAGCATGTGTTTTAGTTCAACACTTGCAATCTTGCTTGTGACTACAAACACCAAAGATAACAACCGAATTTTTTTATATAAAAACCACAAAACTCTTCCTCGTGCCCATGTGCTCGATTTTTTCTTGCATTATTGAAATTCTTAAAATGTGTTTGGTATTTATTTCAACTTAATCCATTCTTGTATTAAGTTCTGTTCACTAAATTATGTTTTCCTACTTTTCTTTCACTCGCACATATGATTTAATTTAGTTCAACATGGTTCAATTGAAATGAAAAAAATCTCGTAAAAGGGTGCAGGACATGGCCCAGTAATAATATAGCTGAGCAGCCATTTTTTCCAAAATCCAGATGAATAAATTGTGCAAGTATTGCTGTCAAACTTGATTACTTCCGGGTCCTCTACAAGTGGACTACTAATAGTAATTATGAGTTATTAAGAACAAGGCTGGTTATGGGGTCAGATTATCTCTCCATTGGTTCATCAAAGACACTCAAGTGGCCAACAAACAATTGTTCACATTATTTTTATTAATAGGACAATGACACTTTGAATAGGTCAATCTTCTCTTCTTTATAAATGGAGTATAACTTTCAAGTTTAACTCCTTTTTTTTNTTTTTTTTTTTTTTTTTTGTCAATGACACCAATAATATCTGGCACTTCTTGCCAACGGCTTTTGTAGGAGTTATTTTTTATTTTTTTGGGCCATAATATTGTGAAAACAATTCACCCTGTTCTCTCAAAGTAATGAACACTTTTTTTTAGTTGTACACATGCTCATGACTACTCATATAATTTAATTTGTAATTGTTAGGTTGGTTGTAAACACCATTATTTAACTTCTAATCATGGAATGATGATTACATTAGTTATAGCAGAGTAATCGTGATTAAATTGACTTATGTAATCGATTACACCCTTTTCATATGATTCTTGTATGTCGTCTCGTTTGCACCTCTACATCCACTTACTAAAATGATGCTACATTGCTCCTACAAAAGCCGTTGGCAAGAAGTGCCAGATATTATTGGTGTCATTGACAAAAAAAAAAAATGATGCTACATTGCATTCACAATTATGTTCAAATTGAGTATTTATAAAGGTCATACTCCATTTGTCTCATAGAATAAGACAATTTTAAAACCTCCGTACCCCTTCTCCCAAACCAAACCCCCCGAGGAAACTCTAAAATCAAAATGAGAAGAAAAACTGAGTACAACACCCTTACTTTATAAATGTCACAATATAACAACAAAGGAGTAAATACCAACAAAAAGAAATGGAAAAATGGAAAAATGAGAATAGATGCCTGTGAATTGTTGTGTGCCTTACATTATAAACTAAGTCAAAAAAAATGTTGATGAGGGAGGTCCAAAAGCCACAATGTTGAGCCACTTATTTTGATGATTGATGAAAGAAATGAGTTTATTCACACTTGTGCTTAATGTTGTTGAAAAGCCTCAAATGTGTAGTGTCACATGAAGAACATCAAGATATGCACGGTTTGATGATGAATAACCAAGGAAGCTTGAATACCCACAAATGAAGATCGAGTTTTCAACTTCCTAACCCATTGCCACAAGTAATGAACATCAAGGTATGGATAGCAAGTAATGAACATCAAGGTATGGATAGCTTGAGGATGAATAACCAAGGAAGCTTGAAGACCCATAAATGAAGATCAAGATTTTCAACTTCCTGATTCCCATGTATATACCATCCATTCTTGCTTAATGTCTTTGAACAAATCAAAAGGGGGCACATATAAATTTTTGAACATTAGGGATTTAGGGGGAATAATATTGAACCTGTCCTCTCTGTCTAACGGGTTGAACCTCATAAGAAATATCAAATTTTTACTAAATAATTATATTCTTAGCATTTTTATCTGGCTTCTTAAATAACTTGTTAGGCTATAGTCTTCAAAAATTGCTGAGGATTGAGCATTTGCTTTGCACAAGAGATAAGAAAATCTTGGTGTCAAAAGTCAAAGTAATGATTACTTTTTAAGGTCCTGTGTAAGGACATTTACAAGCTTACTTTGTGTATGATCTCTCACCTTTCAAAGCTGAAATATTTTCCATGTTATCTAAACATGCTGAGACGACACCTTGACTTACCTATCCATATTGTGAAGGTAAAGTATGGTGGTAAGGAGCTCCAAAATAATGGGTTTTACTTTGAACTTTTCCCTACTTTTCTTCCAAGCAAGGCTTAGTTCCCTTCTCTCTATATAATGCAAGAGACAGTAATTGATGAGTTTTCCAAGGAGTGGAAACATTAAGTTTCTTTGTAAAATATTTTTGAGCCACATTCACTTTTCTCTTTGCAACCCACGTTCATAAAAACCCACTTTTACCATATTCCCTTTATTGTTTCTTGTATGTGAGAATCATGGTATTTAGGTCTTAATTGTAAACCTTTATATGCTCAATTAGAAGCATTCTTAAGGTTGTATTCTAAGGTTTTTAGTGAGTGTGCAAGCTAGAGTTAGCTTGTGTTGAGAGCTCAAAGCTCGAGGTAGCATGTGAGTTAGTTGGCAACATGAGTGTGTTGTGCGGTATGAATGTTGCAAGTTTGTGGTAGTTCGTTGTTGCGAGATCTATGCTAGTAGTGGCTTGTGAGTTAGTTGGCAATATGAGTTTGTTGTAAGTTTTGTACTTAACTTAGAGGTAAACTTTTTGTAAAAGTGATTGTATCGAGTTATACAAGAAATCCCACAAAGGTGTGAGTAGTGGGTTTTACCTTCAATTGACTAGTATTGGATGATTTTCCACTGTTAAAAAATGTTTTTTTTTTTTTTTTTTTTTTTTTTTGTTCTTCAGTTAATACTTTCCACCTTACTCTTTGCTCAGAAAAAGAATAGTAGTCCTTACACTGGTCCCCCTTCATCAGTTTGCAAAAACACGAAAAATTGGTTCATTCAATGTATCCCCAGTCTTGTGTTTCTACTAGTGCATTGCACTAGTCTGACCCACAAATAAGGCCAAACTAGGCAACTAGCAAAGCCCACGAATTAAACTCACCTCTATAAATACTATACAAGAGACAAGGTCAAGCAGGCTGGTTCTCACTTTTAAACTCCTTCACAAAGAGAAAACACTGCACATTAAATCCTCAAAAAAAGAAAAAAAAGAAAAAAAAAATTTACATCATATAATAAGCAAAACAAATCAAGTAAATATGAGCCAATAGTGGATTGAAAGAGGGAAGAATTGTACCTAGTAGCGTGTAACTGGTTTAAATGTCTCTACAATAAAAAAAAAGAAAAAAATCCTGAGAGAGAGGAGATGTAAAGGGACCGAAACTGTGTCTAAATTATATATAGGAGCATAGAATGAGGGGATTTTTGTCCATATTTCATATTTATATTGCAAGATCACAAAAAAGTCATAAGACAACTTACCGAAAACTGCTGTGACTCGGCATTACAACATGATCTCTGTTGTATGGATATGAAAATGGGGATCCGGATATGGGAATAGACATGCAATTCTGGATTATGGACATGGGATCTGCCTGAGGCGGATACTACTGCGAGTATATTTGAGTTATGAAGAGTTTTATCAATGGAAAGAGAAATGAGAGAGAGCCAGAAATGAGCTCAGCTTAGCATTGAATGACCTGATCTTTACAGAGTCATTACAGGGGATATATATATATATATATATATATATATATATATATATATATATATATATATAGGTTGTTATTTACAGCTTTGTTACAAAGATAAAAAACTAACAACATATCTAACAGAATATACTAACAACTATCTGATTTTATATCTCCCACAACTACGGGCTAGTATCCACGATAAATATTCTGGTTTATGTTCCCAAAAGACTTTCTTTGAAGCAAAAATTTCCAAATGTTGTAAGTACAGTATAAAAGTATAGAAATAGATAGGGAGAATCGACGTACTAGTATCATATTGATCGATTGGTGTACGTTTCACATTTACATACTCACTATTTATAGTGCTAGATTTTACTGTTCAAGATAGAATGGTAATCCAGAATTTTTCGGGAAAACCATTCACAATACTGACATATCACACCCCCCGTATCCTATAACACTCCCCCTTGAATGGTTTTTCAAGGAGATGTGCGTTGCCTCGTTAAAACCTTGTCAGTTAAAACCCTGTGGGATAAAACATCTAGTCGAAGGAAAAAGAGTACAATTCTTCTGAATATTTGTATGCGTGTTGCCTCATTAAAAACCTTGTCAGGAAAAAACCTTGTGGGATAAAAACCTGATCAAGGGAAAAAGAGTGCGAACACCTAGTTATGTGCATACAATACTTACCTTGATTTCAAGATAATTCTCGTCGATGGCGCAATCCGATTCCTCGTATCATTTACTCAAACTTCTTTGGTGTTAATGTCTTCATGAATAGATCTGCAAGATTTTCACAAGACTTGACTTGTTCGACATCTATCTTTCCTTCTTTCTCTAGATCATGTGTGGAGAAGAACTTCGTATCAATGTATTTGGTTCTGTCTCCTTTTATGTTTATGCATATGCGGAAGGGTAACAAAGAGGTGGGTAGCGGGATATTTCGAGTTTTTTGTACTTTTATGAATGAAACGAAAATAAAAGGAATATGGACTTGTGAATTAAACGACTCAAATTTAATTCAACAAGAACTAGGGTTCTCAGCCAATCACTAAAACTTAAGGTTTCAATTAATTCAATCACTGAATCGAAGGGTGTTAGCCAATCAATGAAACTAACGGGTTTTTAAATCAATCACTAATTTAAAGATTTTGAGAAAACTCTCTTTCATTAATCATCAACTCTGGCGAAATAAACGACTCCAACGCCTTATTTATAAGAGAAAGTAATCATATGTAAACTAAGGAAAGAAAATATCCTAGATCATTGTAAAAGATATTCGAAATCTACTGAAAGACTAAGAGTCCTAATTTAATTGGGAAACTGCCAACTAATAAACAACTCAGCAGCCTTGTTCCCCAAGCAATTAACTTTAATTCCTAATACTACTCAAACTCTATATATCTCCTAAATCTACTAAAGCTGATTTATGGAAAGTACAAAATAACAATAATAATAGTAGATCCTAAAAGATATGACGCCAAAAATCAGCAAGAATTCTAATTTTGGACGCCTGACTTCCATGTTTCGAAACATCCTTTTTCATGTTCCCTCGCTTGTTCCTTGTGCTGTTCCCCAATGCTGTTCATGGTGATGCTCACGCATCAGACTCCTCCTCTTGAAAAGATTCATCCTCGAATCTTAGATGTCTCTCCTTCAAGTAAAGTAAGTGACCACCTGGATCAAAGACAAAAATTTCGAATGCTCCATCCATCTTGACACAAGAGCCGTTGAGAAACACGCCAACAACGCAAGAAATAATCTTGTGGAGATCTCTTGGTTGTTCATTAATCTTCGAACGCTTTTCTCCTTCGAGTTCAGTAACGATCTTGTCTATGCTTCACTGCCTCATGCTTGGACTCTTCAAAAAGTGCACAATTGGAACTTGACAAGAAGATGGGAATAAGTTTCTATCCTCCATCTTCACATCTGTGTGACCCAGTTTCCTCATGTGTTCCTTTTGATGCGCAATATCTTCATTTTCTTCCTCAAAGACTCCATCTTCAACTTCTTCATCAAATTTTGGAGGTTGAGTCAGATCAAGATTTGGATTAATGAGTTCTTGCTCTAAGGATTCTTGAACAATGTTTTCTTCATCACAAAAACTTGGTGGATTATTGACCTCCTTGGCTTCATTGTCTAGATTAACACCAACTTCATGTTCATCTTTATAAACTTGCTGTTATTGCCTTTCAAAACCAACCCTTTCTTGCTCCTTCAGAATTGCAAGACATAATTCTTTGCATAAATCCAATTTGGCAAGAATCGAATCACAATCCTCCTTAAACCTTCTCGCAAATTCAATGCTTTCTCTACGAAAAAAAAAATCAACAAACATTCTTTTTTTCTTTTTGTAAAATAATTTTTCTTTTTTCACACCGCAGCTATAGAATCGTTTCGAAATTAAGGAAATTCCAAAAGCCTATGCTCTGGTACCATACCATCTTGATGCGTATGCAGAAGGGTAACAAGGTGGGTAACAGGATATTTTGAGTTTTTTTTTTTTTTTTGGTTTTATGAATGAAACGATAATAAAAGGATATGGACTTGTGAATTAAACGAATCACTCAAATTTAATTCAACAAGAACTAGTGTTCTAAGCCAATCACTAAAACTAACGGGTTTTTAAATCAATCACTGATTTAAAGATTTTGAGAAAACTCTCTTTCATTAATCATCACACTCTGGCGAAATAAACGACTACAACGCCCTATTAATTAGAAAGAAAATATCTTAAATTCTTCTAAAAGATATTCGAAATCTACTGAAAGACTAAGAGTCTAATTTAATTGGGAAACTGTCAACTAATAAACAACTCAGCAGCCTTATTCCCCAAGCAATTAACTTTAATTCCTAATTCTACTCAAACTTTATATATCTCCTAAATCTACTAAAGTTGCTTTATGGAAAGTACAAAATAACAATAATAATAATAATAATAGATCCTAACAGATATGACGCCAAAAATCAGCAAGAATTCTAATTTTGGACGCCTGACTTCCATGTTTCAAAACAGCCTATTTCGTGTTCCCTCACTTCTTCCTTGTGGTGTTCCCCAATGCTGTTCATGGTGATGCTCATGCATCAAATGTAGCCGTCCTTGATTTGAGCGAAACAAGCTGTGTTATCTTCATAGATAATTGTAGGAATGCCCTTAATTGTCTTCATTTCACTCTCTTTGAGTATGTGTTGTATGATTGTTCTTAGCCACACGCATTCTCTTCCAGCTTCATAAAGTGCAATCAGCTCATCTTGATTTGAGGAAGTGGCTGTTAAAGTCTGCTTTGTTGACTTCCATGAGATTGCGATATTTCCAAAAGTAAATACGTATCCTGTTTGAGATTTGGCTTTGTCGGGATCTTATAGATAGCATGCATCCACATATCCAATTAGTGTAGGACTAGCATTGTTAGCATAAAATAAACCCATGTTTATTATTACACGAAGGTAGCAGAATAAATGCTTAATTCCACCCCGATGTCTCTTCGTGGGTGCGTTACTGGGGCGTGCCAAGAGATTTACTGAGAACGCTATATCAGGCCTTGTATTATTTGCCAAATACATCAAAGCACCGATAGCACTTAAATATGGCGTTTCAGGGCTCAGTGTCTCTTCATTTTCCTCTCTTGGTCTAAAAGGGTCCTCTTTAAGCTTTAATGATCTTACTACTATAGGAGAACTCAATCGATGTGCTTTGTCCATGTAAAACCTCTTTAAGACCTTTTCTGTATAATTTGCTTGATGAACAAAGATTCCATCTTTCACGTGTTCAATATGCAAGCCACGACATAAACTAGCCATTCCCAAGTCTTTCATCTCAAATTCCTTCATAAGGTATTTGACTGTTTTCCCGATCTCATCGGATGTCCCAATGATATTCAAATCATCAACATAGATTACTATTATAACTAGCACCGAGCTCATTTTTTGATGAAGACACAAGGGGAGACTTGATCATTTTTGTAACCTTCCTTCAGGAGGTATTCACTAAGACGATTATACCACATCTTTCCAGATTGTTTTAGACCATACAGGGATTTCCCTAACTTGATCGAGTACATATCCTGAACTTTAGGATTGTAACCCTTAGGAACCTTCAGTCCCTCTGGCACCTTCACATAGATGTCTGTATCAAGTGACCCATACAAATATGTTGTCACTACATCCATTAAACGCATTTGTAGTCCTTGTGTGATAGCCAGACTGATTAAAAAAGTTAATGTTGTAGCGTCGACAACGGGGGAATAGGTTACCTCATAATCTAGTCCTGAATTTTGAGAAAACCCTTGAGCTACAAGCCTCGCCTTGTATCTCACTATTTCATTTTTCTCATTTCTCTTTCGAACGAACACCCACTTATGGCCGACAGCTTTAACTCCCTTTGGAGTTCGAATCACAGGCCCACAACCTTGCCTACTTTTAAGTGATTCTAATTCGGATTGCATTGCTGCTTTCCACTTAAACCAGTCAGGTCTTCAATGGCACTCGTTGACCGTTTAGGGTTCGATATCGTCCAAATCGACGACTATCTCAGTAGCCACTGTGTGAACGAATACATCGTCAATCTCGATAATGTTTCTATTCTATATTTTCCCCGTATGGATATAGTTAACTGAGATTTCATTGTTGATACGTTTTTGCTCATTTGAGATCATCGTCTCATTTATTAAATTGACGATGTTATTGCCTTCGCTTTGTTCTCCTTCCTCTCCTTCACTTGAAGGTTGTGAAGGTTGTGCCTCCGGTTGAGCGTTTTGAGCAAGTTCACTGTTCAGCTTTTTGGATTTCCTTGGCCGTAAATCTTTTGTGCCAGGGGGTCTAACGCGTTTCCGCTTCACGGTAGAATCATTTTCTATTACACCTTCGAAATTTTCAGTAGGGACTTCAACCCTAGCAGGAACATTCACGGCTGGAATATGTGACTTAGTCACTTTCTTGGAGTCAATAAAAGCGTCAGGCAATTGATTTGCAATATTTTGCAAATGGATGATCTTCTGGACTTCTTGTTCACACATGTTTGACCTTGGGTCAAGATGTGACAGCGCCGCCACGTTCCACGTTATCTCAATCATACTTGGGGCCAGACCATCCTTTCCTCCCCCTAAGGTTGGGAATTGTGACTCGTTAAATGACAGTCAACATACCTAGCTGTGAACAGATCACCAGTTCTAGACTCGAGGAACTTAATTATCGAAGGACTCTCAAATCCAACATAAATTCCTAACCTTCTTTGTGGTCCCATTTTGGTATGATTGGGAGGCTCGAGGAATATATACTGCGCAACCAAACACCTTTAGGTGCGATATATTTGGTTCCTTACCAGTCACCGAAGGCATTAACCTTACTAAGTCCGCTGCATGCAGTATAGCATGTCCCCAAATCATTGATGGTAACTTTTCTTTCATTGATAATGGTCATACGATTAACTGTAACCGCTTAATCATAGCTTCAGCTAGACCATTTTGAGTGTGGACATGTGGTACTGGATGGTCCAACTCAATCCCATTGGACATACAATAGTCATTGAATGTCTGGGATGTGAATTCTCCTGGATTATTGAGCCTTATTTTCTTTATTGAATAATCAGGGAATTTGGCCTTCAGCCTTATAATTTGCAACAATAACTTTGCAAATGCCATATTCCTTGTTGATAATAATCCTACATGTGACCATCTCGTAGATGCGTCAATTAAGACCATAAAATATCTAAATGGTCCACTTGGTGGTTGTATTGGCCCACAAATGTCACCTTGGATTCTTTCAAGGAATAACGGAGACTCACTCCCAAACCTACTCTTGGATGGTCTCGTAATCAATTTTCCAAGTGAACATGTGTTACAAGTAAGTTCCCCGAATCGTGGTACCCTCATATTCCCTAACGGCTGACCACTTGTATTCTTGATGATCTTAATCATCATGCTTGTACCGCGGTGGCCAAGTCTCTCATGCCAGAGAGAACACACCCTCGGGTTATCCACTAACCTCTTGGATACCAAGTTTACTTCAATTGGATTTATATACATATAGTATAGTCCGGAGGATTGTGCTGGCATTCTTTCAAGAATCACTTTCTTGCCATCTCTAACACATGTTAGGCACATAAACTCCTTTTGACTATCCGTAATAGTTTCCATATGATAATCATTCTGACGCATATCTTTAAAACATATCAAATTTCTACGAGACGTTCTCGAGAATAATGTGTCTTTTAGCTCAATCTTAGTCCTATTAGGGAGCACAACACATGCATTTTCCATATCCCTCAATTAACTTGGCAACACCACTGATTGTGTTGACATTTGCCTCAACAGGTTTAAGATTTGTAAATAATACCTTTATGTTGGGATTATGGAGCCTAATTGAGTTATAGAAAAAGGAAACCTAATAGGTGAGTCGATGCATTGTTGGCGTAGGAGAAAGATCCACTATATTTGCTCGTTGACATAGTTTGTGAGTATGGTGCTGTGCACCTATGGGAAAGGTGCTGTCCAGCAAGCACAAAGGAGTTGTATAGTAAGCACTTGTGAAATAGGAAAGTGTCGTACATCCATTGTGATTAGTTAACTCACAAAGAGACGAGTAGCATATGCGGTTGCTATTTTGCGGCTCGGTTTGGTTGCCAGAGATTTCTATAATTCATGTAA
This sequence comes from Mesembryanthemum crystallinum, assembly GCA_030267885.1. NCBI lineage: Eukaryota > Viridiplantae > Streptophyta > Magnoliopsida > Caryophyllales > Aizoaceae > Mesembryanthemum > Mesembryanthemum crystallinum. The sequence goes on from BSSO01003790.1 coordinate 13,805, forward strand.
TTATTTTTTAGCTATTCTCTTTTGGTAATTTCCTAATGTAATTAGACTACTTCCTAAGGTTGTTTAGGAAGGTATGGAATTTATGTAATTAGGAAGGTTGCTTGGAGAAGGAGTTAGTTAAAAGATAGTTTCCTAATTCTAGTGGGAGTTAGATTAGGAAGGTGGTGTGCTCCATAGAGACTTTATATATAGAGTTCTCGATTGTAATTGAGGGTGTGCTAACAAGCCATGTAGGGTACTCGGGTTAAAGAGTGGGAAGCCCTGAGGGTTTGGGTTAGTCACCGGGGTGGTGATGGTATTCACCATATTTGTACTACGTTAACTCTAGTACGGGGGAAACACATTGAGTAAGGTGAGTAGCGTAGCTATAGCCATGTGAGAGGTTTGAGAGCTTGTAACACTTGTAACCCTATAACCTTGTTTACACATAGTGGATTCTGTTTTGGGTCGTGTGATCGATCCCGTGATTTTTCGCCCGATTCTCGTGTTTCCACGTTAAATCTCTTGTGTCGTTTATTTTCGTTGTTGTTTATTCTTGAACGTAATTGTCACATGTGTTAATTACGCTGCCAAATCCCTAACACTTTCTTTTGAGGATCGTGTGTGTTGCTGCGCTATCAATCAAACCAGGTTCCGAGTTGATTGGGATTATTTTAGTCATCATCACAAAAGATTGATTTCAATTAAGACCAATTTTAAAGGAAATAACTTCAACTTTGTATTTGAAAATACAATACACGGAAAATGGAAAATGCATTACAGAAGGAACAATGGCAACGCAAGGTAATTAAAAACAAGAAAGCTTTAAATCCATAGGCAAGGATCTCAAATCATATTTCCTCAATCTGAACTTCTGGTATAGCTTAACCAGATGCCTAGGTGTTCTACACCTTTCCCCACGATGACCACAAGTGCCACACTTAAAGCACTTGTGGACCAGTGGTTCGTATAGCCTTCGGTCATGCCTTGGGGTTCGACAACTAGTCGGATATTGCTTACTGGATCTGGATCCAGGGCATTTTGGGTATGTGGGTCCTGCCTTACGCTGACCCTTCTTGTACCCGTTTTTTCTGAAGTGGAATTGCTTGTCTACTCCTTTTCCCCATCTTACGTTCCTTTTCCGGGCAATTCACCTCATGCCTCGTGTAATGGCAATAGCAACTCTGTATCCTCATTACACTTCATGTGCAAATTCTTGCCATGTTCTTCGCACATTGGTGCCAACATCAAGTCGTCATACTTTTCATACCCTTCTATTCGACACATCTATTGTATTTGTAAGTCAGAAGGGTGCATTGTGCTCAAGGTTCTTTCTATCTGATCTTCCTCAGATATGTTACTCTCGCAGAGTTCTACCCTTGCAACTATGCCTTTTAGGGCTATAGTATAATCCTTGACTGAACCATAGTCCCGGAACCTTAGGTCTTGGTACCTTGATGTTGCCTCTGCCAACATTTGGAATTTATCTGACATGAATCTTTTTGCTAGATTCATCCATAGTTCTCTTGGATCATTGATCAAGCGATAACCATTCCCTAATTCATGATCCAAATGCCTCCTGAGTTATATTACCGTTTGAGCCTTTTCAAGCTCACTGGCAGTATTGTTCTCTTCGATTGTATGGCTAAGGCCCCTGGCCTTAATATGCGCCTTCGCGTTTAATTGCTATATGTGATACCCCGATCTGGAACTGCTCAAAGGTTCGAAATCCATTATAACCATAGTAGTCATCATTCTGGTTATTAAAAGTAAATGGTTAATAAGTAAAAAAAATTATATAATTAACTCTTAATCGAAAACTCAACGATTAATGAAGTATAATTATTCACATAACTTAATTCTCAAAATTAAACCTTTATATGAATCAAGCTAATTTCCGTTAAACGATAATAAATCATTAAACATAAATATGTTCATAATATCGTTTTCATTAGCGATATATA
>BSSO01003791.1:0-15747 GCA_030267885.1 Mesembryanthemum crystallinum
AAGAAATAAAAACTGAGAAAATGAATTAAAAAGGCAATAAAACAATTACGTAATTGATAAATGGGAGGTAAATGCCCAAAAAGAATTTAAAAAATGATTTTTATTCAATAAAAATTAAGATTCTTGTTTTGAGGCCCAATGTGCCAATTGTGCTCATTTTTTATCCCATCTGACTCACTTAATTTTTAAAAGATCAAGTTGTCCAAAGGTGCTCACTTAAAGGACCAATTTGGTAATTCGGGGGATTATCTTTTGTTTAATAGGTTCCGTTCGTAAAATTCCATTTTTCATTTTGAAATGGAATTGTTGAAATCATTTGTTGTCTTAGGTAAATCGAAAAGCTTCTCAGTTCTCCCTTTTGCACACCGCGAGAGAGGAAGGGATACCCATTGAGAGAGAGAGAGGGGGAGTAGTGGTTAGGGTTTCAGAGGAGAGAGAAAGCTTCGAAGGAATGGACATGGCAGAGAAGAAAGAAGCAGAGAACAACAACAACAACAATCAGGATCAATATCTCCTCGACAGAGAAGCCGAAGTTCGCGAACGTCAGGAACGCGACCTCAAGGCTGGCCTCCATCCCCTCCGGGTACTTCACTTTCTCTCTCTTCCCAACATCGCACTGATTTCTGTGACAAGTCTTTGATGTAGTTCGATTCTAGTAATGATTGCGAATTTGCTTAGATTTTGGAGGAATTAGGGGTTTGAATAGGCATTATATCGTCAATCTGGTGCTAAATCATGGTCTGAGAAAAGTGTCACTCATCTGTGATGGTTTTTTAATGTTCTTGGATGCAGATTACACCAGGTTTTAATTGAAATTTCTGTGTTTGAATTTGAATGCCGTCTGATGGAGAACTGGATTATTTATTGTTTTGAGTCGATTTTTGTTGCGACAGTGTATTGGTTGGGTGTATATTTAGTTGGCATTGAAAGGGCTAAATTGTGGGATGAATCGCGTTTTTGTTGATGTTTCAGAGTATTTTGAACAGGCAAATGCACTCAGAAAAAAGACTAATTCTGCTTGCAGTAGTACTCTACTTTTTATAGAGAAGAGTAATTTGCGACAAAATGTTGTTGGAATTGAGACGGTGTCAAAGCAGCCAAGAACTTAACATCTTCCCCTTGCAGTTTTTCAAGTCCAGTTTTGTAAATTCAATTCAGTTCTATAAATTCAACTTGGTTCACTTCTATAACATACTTTTTCTTTCATACACTATTATTCTTGTGGTTAACCTCAGGTGTCCAAATTCAGGTCATATAAGCTCAACATCAATTCAATTATGTTGTAACGAACATGGTCTAATCAGTGAAATAAGGGGGATAAGCAACAAAAATAAAATAAAATAGTGAAATACGAATGTGGGCTTAGATATCTAGAACTGATCTATTTCATCCTTGTCTTGGTTCAAAGGTGTGTCTCCATCTGAGCAAATTTTGACCTCTTAGAGCCATTGAGTTATACATTTGCGGTAATAGGAGAAGTGATTTATCATTAATAATGATTGATTGTAGGATAGGAGTTCAAATGCATAGCATAGATTAGAATGAGGACTTTCTGAACCTAGATGTTAACAATTTTCGTCCTCCTCAGACCTCAGGTTGTGTCTTAAACCTGCCTTCTGGTGTTGGGTTTCCACTTTCCTGACTAATTATCATTTCTTATTAAATTCACTCTGCCATTGACATCAAATATTAGGTCGCTACTTGTTAGCTTCAAACAATAAAGCATTCAGGATGCGACGATTGTGTTTTGTGAGTGACGAGCAGCTCATTAGATTCTTGTTTGAGTTTCCTCAAGAGCATGTAGGTTGCCATTTTGCCACACCATAATACAGCTCTATTTGTGATGAAATCCACTCCTATTTTCTAAATTAATAGCCCCTCAACAACATAGGCAAGCTTGTTCTCATAATTGGAGACCCCATCCCCATCCCCTACACTCGTTCCCTTTGTTTAACTTGGCAAAATATGGCCATAACTCGTATTGATTCAGTCTGATATGGGGTATGACCCTGAGGAGATTTGGCCCTTCATGCTCCTCTCTATCTGCAGAACAAATCATATTCCATGTATGGAGCTCTGATTGCCAAAATTGTCTAATATCGGGTTAAATGCAGTATTCTCCCCCCCCCCCCCTCTCTTTATCCAGTCACCTTTCAAGAGGTGGGCAAGAACTACTGTTGCCCTCTCTTGGACAATCAAAACTTGAGATGAATGTGACCAACGTATCAACGATACATTAATCACTTACCGTTGAATGTTCAGTCGTCAACTTTTAACGGCTCCCGATCCTAGAACAGGCCTGGCAATGCAGGGTATCCCTGCTTCGAATTGAAATTTGATACTCGCTCCATCACTAAATGAAAGTTACATTTGCCATTTTAATTTGTCACCCAATGAAAGTTACAATTCCCTTTTTGGTAAATCTTTTACAACAAAGTTACCAACTTATCCTCCTACTTGCCCACTCTCTCTCTCTCCTTATAATGGGCACAACATCATTTTCTCTCTCCAATCACTTTCAAAAAGTAAGCCCAAATGGTCATTTCACCCATCCAATAAATTTCAACCCAAAAGTCAAATGTAAACTTCATTTAGTGACAGAGGGAGTACAAGATTACAAGAACTTGAAGCTTATCCAGTTCATGTTTCAAACAACCAAATAGAAGAGATAAAATGCAGTTCTGTTCAAAATAGTACGTTAAAGGCTTGAGTGAGAACATTACTATTTACTGTGACAAATATCCTTAAAATTGTGTTGAAACCATTATATATCTTACGGCATGTTGAAACCAAACTACTTTTCAGGCCTTGATACAGTCTGGCTATTTTCCTTTTCTCCTCTTCCTATCGTCAATATGCAAGCCTTGTGCTAAGTTTTCTGCTATGTCGTATTTTCATAAGCATTTTGAATGTTATTGCAACAGCACAAGTTTGTGTTCTGGTATACCCGTCGAACGCCTGGTGTACGAACTCAAACACCATATGAAGAGAGCATAAAGAAAATTGTGGACTTTAGCTCGGTAAGATTCCTATATGAAGTGTGCCATGGCAATGTGGCTCCCTCCCCCTTTCTCTCCCCCTCTTTTGATCTGTATGTTAATTTGTTGTCTTTTTCTTGCCCCTATCTATAGGTTGAAGGATTTTGGGTCTGCTATTGTCATTTTGCTCGCCCTTCTACTTTGCCAAGTCCCACTGATTTGCATCTTTTCAAGGAAGGGATTCGCCCATTGTGGGAGGTAAACCCTTGATGCTATGTCTTCAATTAATTTATTGTGATCAAGAATCAAGATATTCATTAAATAAAGCTGCCCTCTCTCTCCCCTCCTCAAGATGTATAAATTGACGAAAGTAGCATTTTCTGCTGACTAAAGTTGTGGCTCTGTATTATCAGGATTCAGCTAACTGCAATGGCGGCAAGTGGATCATCCGATTTAAGAAGGCTGTTTCAGGGCGCTTCTGGGAAGATCTGGTCAGTGACATTCCATCTTAGTATCTTGGTTACATTCGTAGGGTCACTGTCATTTCTGTTATCTTGATGCTTTTTGCTTCCTTGTTGAGTTGTTGAAATAGCATGGTGGTTCTATATTATGAGTCTTTGTTAGTGACTTTTTACTTGGAATAACATGGGAAGATGTTGGGGAGTAGAAAGTTCTTGCACCTTTTCAAAGTAAAAAAGTGCGAGATAATTTATATTTGGATTTCTTTATCATTATCCAGCTATAGATGAATATATGTAGGCCTTCAAATGACGGATCAAGTCATCAAGTGAGCCTACTAAGGGAGCAATTGCATCTCGTTTTTGTCGCTTTGGCTCAGAGAGANCCCCCCCCCCCCCCCACCAGAGCAAGTGATAGAAAACTAGTTTTCCTTCAGTGGTTTCTGTTCATACTTTAATGTGCTTAGGTGTTCTATATAGCCTATAAAGCGTTTGGAAACATGTATTTTCAGGTGTTTTGTTAGAGTACCCAGCTATTGCTCGTACATGATCTCAACTTTGACATTGTCTAAATCTTTTGACAATGTGACACCTTTGGTTTTCTTTCCTTTTATGCCGTTTCTCCTTCCAGGTTCTAGCATTGGTAGGTGACCAGCTTGATTACGGGGATAATATATGCGGTGCAGTTCTCAGCATTCGGTTTAGTGAGGATATAGTGAGTGTCTGGAACAGGAATGCATCTGACCATCAGGTTTGGAATTTGATTTATTTATTTTACTTGTCTATCATGAAAATGGTTCCAAGTCTCATTCTTATATGGTAAAATGTATGAACATCATCTTGTTTTTGTCTTGACCATAGGCTGTGATGAATTTACGAGATGCAATCAAGCGACACTTGAAGCTTCCCCATGGTTATGTGATGGAATACAAGCCCCATGATGCTTCTTTACGCGACAACTCTTCGTACAGGAACACATGGTTGAGGGGATAAACTCAAGTCAGTACACTTCAATTCTTCTTCACAGGAAACACATATATATGAAGGGAGAGGGTCCATAGCTAGATAGGTTTTCCTGTGTTTCAGGAGGTGTTCCTTCCCATAGGTCTTGACAGCCAGAGTCGTGCTCGAGCGTTGCAACTCAGTGGTACTGTCATGTATTAATGTGTTTATACAATCACAGTTATAACTTGCAATGATATTTTTCATCTTCAAGTGATGATATATGGCAAGTTCTTGGTTATTATTGTCACTCAGTTTGGTTGCAACATTATGCTGAAAGATTTATAATGGTTTGGCATTCACATGGATGAGGTAATAGTAGCTTTTTGCATCATATTCTATATGAAAAAGGAGCTGAAGGTAGATTCTAGGTTCAGAAAAGTGAGGGCTTGCTATATTGGTGGTCTCAGTTGAGATAAGCTATAATTTGAATAATCATTCTCTTATCAGGCCGCCTGATATATCATGCGAGTACTGCGCAAATAAAAAAATAGTATTGTGTAAGCAAAAAACAATACTGGAGTGGTACTGGGTAAAAAAAAGAAGTGATACTAGTTTTTGGTCGTCAGTACCAATATTTAGCTTACCAGTATTATTTTATAGACTGTCAGTACATTCCACCTGAAAGATATATAATGGTTTGGCATTCACATGGATATGAGATAATAGTAGCTTTTTGCTTCATACTATTCTATATGAAAAAGGAGCTGAAGGTAGATTCTAGATTCAGAAAAGTGAGGGCTTGCTATATTGGTGGTCTCAGTTGAGATAAGCTTATAATTTGAAATTGAAGCAGCTTCACAGATGGAAGAAGCGTCAACAGAAATTCACGTTGTATCAACTATGGTCTGTTGTAAAAACAGAAAATTTAAAATCTAAGGTACTGTTTGGGGTGGTTGCCTAAGAAAACCATCTGCTCCATTATCTCCTACTACTAAATTCATAAGCTATAATTTGAAATTGAAGCAACTGTTTGATGAATTGCCTAAACCATTATGCTCAAAAGAATCAATGCCCGCGAGTTCAGACGCTTATCTTCATCTCTGGATACCACATTGGCAACTTCTTCTCCACCACCACCATTTGAGCATTTTCAAGAGCTATGTAAACTTGTTTCTACCCCTATTGGTGGCTTACATGACTTGGAATTGAACCTCGATGAACGTGGAGTTTCTGTAACTCCATCCCTTGTTGTGCAAGTGGTAAACCATTGCAAGGAGGAAGCGCCCATGAGGCGGTTGCTTCGGTTCTTCACGTGGTCGTGCAAGAGCTTGGGTTCTGCCTTGGACGACAAGAAGTTTAACCGTGCCATTCGGGTTTTTGCAAAGAAGAAGGATCATAGGGCAGTTGATATATTGTTAACTGATCTTTGTAAGGATGGGAGAGCGTTAAAGGCGCAAACTTTCAGCGTTGTAGCTGAAAAGTTCGTCAAGTTGGGGAAAGAAGATGACGCATTCTGCATCTTCAAGAACTTGGAAATGTTCAAGTGTGCCCAAGATAGAACCACTGTCGAAGCCATTGTCAGTGCGCTTTGTGCCAAAGGGCACGCTAAGAGGGCTGAATGGGTCTTGTGGCATTATAAAGAGAAGATATCAGGAGTGGAGTTTTGTGTTTGTAGGAGTATATTATATGGTTGGTCTCTGCAAGCAAATGTGAAGGAAGCTCAGAGAATTCTCCAAGAAATGAAGTCGAAGAGACTTACTCTTGATCTTTACTGCTTCAACGCGTTCCTAAGGTGCCTATGTGAGCATAACCTTAAAAATAACCCGTCTGGGCTTATTCCGGAAGCTTTGAATGTGTTGATGGAGATGAGAACAAACAAAATCAAACCAAATTCAATAACCTTAAACATATTACTTTCTTGTCTGGGTAGAACAAGAAGAGTGAAGGAATCGTTGAAGACCCTTGATTCAATGAAAACATCTGGTTGTGAGCCTGATTGGGTCAGTTACTATCTTGTTGTTTGCGTTTTGTACTTGACTGGAAGATTTGGGAAAGGTAATGAACTACTAGATATGATGACAGAAGAAGGGTTGGTGCCACCAGCAAAGTTTTACTATGATCTAATTGGTATTCTTTGTGGGGTTGAACGAGCAGATTATGCTCTTCAGCTGCTTGATCGAATGAAGAAAAGCTCGATTGGCAATTACGGGCCAGTATATGATGTTCTGATACCGAAGCTTTGCAGGGGTGGCGATTTTGAGAAGGGAAGACAGCTTTGGGATGAGGCAGAGAAGATGGGCATTGCTCTTCGATGCTCAAGAGACATGTTGGATCCTTCAATAACTGAGGTTTTTCAGCTCACAAGGACAGAGAACAACCAGCTACTTGAAGATCCACCAGAACCAGATAGTTGGACTCGTAATTGTAAACGTATAGAGAATGCAAGCAAACAAAAGAATAGTAGCAAGAAGAAGCAGAAAGACAGGTCTAAGAAGCAAGCGGGATACAAACCTGTAGAGAATGCAAAGAGACTGAAGAATATTAGCAATAAAAAGCAGAAAGGCAAGTCCTAAGAAGAATGTGGCTTAACTTGGTTTGCTCTTAAGAAAAATGCATTGGCTTTCTGTTCTGCATATTGAGATTCTTATGGTACTAAGGGTTTCTATGAACATACGTTTAACTGTATGAAGATTGTATAATTTTAGCGTATTCTTCTTTACCTATATAAATTGTCATTTTGCAAATGTTTATTATCAACGTGTTTAAATCTTCAGCATCTTTTCCCTTGCTTAATTTGTTAGGATATGCAGGAAACAGCTTGGTGCTACTGTAAGCTTAGGCATCTGTACAACTGGCTTCCCAAGAGACCCTCATCATAGGTAAGAACAACATGATGAGATTCTGTATGTAATTTGTCACACTATTATAGCAGCAGGTGTGATTCTTCCTTGATATATGTGGTGACCGGCTTGATTACAGGGATAATATATGTGGTGCAGTTCTCAGCCTTCGGTTCAGTGAGGATATAGGGAGTGTCTGGAATAGGAATGCGTCTGACCATCAGGTTTGGAATTTGAATATTTTTTTTTACTTGTCATTATGAAAATGGTTTCAAGTGTCATTCTGTATGGTAAAATGTATAGCATCCTCTTTTTTGTCTTGACCATAGGCTGTAATAAATTTACAAGATGCAATCAAGCGACTCTTGAAGCTTCTGCATGGCTGTGTGATGGAATACAAGCCCCATGATGCTTCTTTGCGCGACAACTCTTCGTACAGGAACACATGGTTGAGGCGATAAACTCAAAGTCAGTGATTCAATTCTTCTTCACAGGAAACACATATATGAAGGGAGAGGGTCCATATCTAGATAGGTTTTCCTGTGTTTCAGGAGGTGTTCCTTCCCATAGGTCTTGACAACCAGAGTCACACCCGAGCGTTGCAACCCAGTGGTACTGTCATGTATTAATGTGTGTACAATCATGGTTATTAACTTGCAATGATATTTTTCATCTTCAAGTGATGATATATGGAAGGTTCTTGGTTATTATTGTCGCTCAATCGGGTTACCAAATGATTATTCAATAATTGCAAGCAATTTATTTACAATATTTAGTTGACTTTCGGAAAAGTTATCTAATGAATTAGCATGAGTTCAGTATATCTTGTTTAGCAAAAAGACTCCGTAATCTTTACTCATTACAAACTTCGTGTGCGGTTCAGTCAACATGTATTTCTAGCAATCCTTCATTCTGACACATTCTACAAGCAAAGTAGGGTTTTGGTGGCTGACATATTACCACTTCTATTAATACGATAGACAGCATGAGCTCCATATATGTGAACATTCTATGTACTATTATGTTGTATACTGAATACCGATAAATTGCACAGGTTAGTAAACCAGAGGATTTGCATTGCAGACAATCGTAGATGTAATCTCTTAGCTAGTAGTATTTATTAGATAAATAAACTTGTCTGTGGGACACTATAACGGAAAAGAAACCATAACTTGATCGCATTAAGCCTTTTCCATGTAACTTCTTTTGCACCATACAGATGTCAGAGAGCATGCACGAGGTCTAAACTCTAAACTGATGCCTGCAGCCCAATGATGCCTGTACAAATTCATATACAACAATACTATCAGCCTTCCATGGAAGAAGATGTTTGCTTATGTTCATTTCAAGTGAATTGCGCCTGATGTAGTAGGATGGGAACTAATTGAATAGTAATATATGAGAAGAAGTTTGTTGCAGAACTAAACTAAAATTGAACTGAATGCAGTATGGGAATGAAGAAATGAACAGGGCCTAAATCCTCATTTTCTTGTTTTTTTGGGGGCGGAGGTCTAGGGGCACAAATTTAAACAAGAAAGTACAATGTACTTGAAATTATGGTTCTGTTTGAACCGACTACGTTACACGGGCTAGACCACAAAAACCTCAACCATTTACTTGAGTGTATTTACCAGACCGGCCACTTCAAATTGAAACTGAGGGTCCACAAAACAAGGACGCTAAGTCTTTTGATCTATTATTTCTGGGTTGGTTAGGGGGTGTTGAAATCTCCAATAATAGTAGGGAACTGACATTTTTATAAAAAGAAACCATTTATTACACCCAATGACCAGAAGCTGGAAGTTCCAGGGCACAAAATAGGAAAATATTAGCCTCTAATCAACCAAGTGACCAACATATAGAGGGGCATTGATTTCTTTCTTAGCACCCACCCAAGATTAAGCCAAAATCTCATATTTGGAATAGTTACAGATGAAGATGATTACCACATCCTACTCTGGCGCCAGCATTTCCTGTCGTCTTGCTGAGTTCATGTCCAGCTGTTGCATCAATTAATATGATTAGTAGGACTTGTTAAAGAAAGCAGAAAACAACCAATCCCAAATAAGCAAAATAAGAAATTAAAACAATGGCTCCAAAGAATTTACATTTTCTTGAGGAATTAACTATTATCAATTACTTAAGATTACATGAATTTCCTGCTATCATTATGTATGTGTTTATATTGAATCTCATTGACAAAACAATGTGTTCAATTAACGGATAAGCATGAAAAAGGCTCGCTGTCCAAATCAAGAACAGGACAATGGCCTAGAACATAGAGGCTGCACAAAAGCATGGCCCAAGGCTAAGAGTGGAAAAATAAAAAGCTCACGTAGCTTTCTGTTAGACCCCCGACAGCCTGACTATGAGAAACAACTTAGCAATGATAAAAGGTTGTAGTAATAACCTTGATGTCTGAGCATAGTAAGCAGCTTGTTATGGGATTGAAGACCGTCAAAAGACGAAGAGATCAGACTCATTCCAAACAGACTACTAAAGATACTATGACTCCTATGTCCTTGCTCTCCGTCAAAACAGGCAATCACAAAAATGAGAAAAGCAGCAACTTTATCAGAGATGTGCCAAACATAGATACGATACCATACTTACAATAACCCCTCATGTCTTTCACCAGTCATGAGGCACATTGAGAGAATAAAACGTTCAGTAAATAAGAACTTAGCTAAAGCACATTGAGAGAGACAGACTTGCAACCAATATAGGGGAGGTAGACGTTGATTGACATAATTCAGGGACTCACCTCGTCCAAGATCATCTTGATCAGCATGCACCACGACAGCCCTTCCGAGTATTGAATGCTGGCCACTTAGTGGTATCTAAAATTGAGAACAAGGAGGTTATGGGGTAAAATTGTTTACATTGATAGAAAAAAAAACATAAGTTCACAAGATCAACATCAATTGACTCCACAGGTGGAACTCAAACGGAAATTAACCAGTAATCATTGCCTCAGTCAAATTCATTACGTTGCAAACTCAAATAATGCTAATGAGAAAAGGGCGTCCAAAACTTCACAAAATTAAATATTCCAGTTTACCTGGGTGTCTCTAACAGAAACCTCAGCAACCCCTACAGAACCAAAATGCAGAGCATATTACCCACCAGAGGATTTAGAAGTCTTTTCCCTTTTAATTCACACCCACTTAACAGAACCAGAAAATGTTACAGCATAAAGTCAATTGTAAAAGCAAAAGCAAACGAGAGGAAATTACCATCAGCTCCAGCAACAACGTTTCCCAGATCACCCGCATGGCGTTCAGTGTCAAAAGGAGCTCCATGGTCCTTCTTCAATGGATTGAAATGAGGCCCTTCCGGAAAAACATATCACAAACCCTCGAATATAACACAACACAAACAAAAATATATACACAAAGAAAGAACACAGGATCATTTCTTTTTTGGGATACATAATGTAAACAAGTGAAGAGTGGTGGGTAGTTCATAAATATGTGGGCCTAGCACCACCAAAATAAGATAAATCACAAAATAAATAAGAAATAAGGTATAAAAGCTGGATGCGTAGTATAGCCTGCAGCAATAGCTTGAACTTTTCTAGAGCAATGTCAACAGTTTGCCCACAATATTGAAGATTAGAGTATGTAGTACATGAAGTAGAATTCTTCGACCTGAATTGCGCGTCCAAATAGAAAAAAATGAATTCCACAGCATCAAGAAATTCAGCCTGAATGTGAATGAATCCAAGTAAACTGAGGAAAAGATACAGGGGAGTGTAGAAACCAGAAGTGCAATGTAATTGGTTCCTTAAGGGACAGAGAGAGGGTATTCTCTCCCTCCTGACTACGTAGAAGACTAATCCCAATAACTACTTTCAAGTACTTCCACAACATTTGACGATTTTCGGTCTACACGAATACTAGTTTTAGATAACAACTCTTCTTTTCGTGGGGAATCAAGTTGTTACCTACAATCTACAAATTTCACCACCCTGTATCAACAAGTCAAGAACTCACTCAAAGTGACTCAACTACACTAATGAAATTATGTTGGTGACCACAGTAGGTATCATGCCTCACATTGTGAAAATTTAAATGCACAAATGTGGAAGAGGCAAATCCTTCCAATGCCCGCCACCTTCAGCATCTTTTTGTTTCCTACAATATTCTGCAGTGATGTAGCCATACTCATCACTAGCATGCAAAGTGAATAGACTTCTGCTTCTGCCCTTGACAATATGCACAGATGCTGGCTTGGTGGTACAGGAATTAGGATTTCATATCTTATCAGATTTTTATTGCATATCAGAACTACTGGAAAACTTAAAATCTCTATCCTTAACCACAATCGCATTTGACTTGAGTTATCCTCATCCACATTCGCATTTGAGTTATCTTTGATGTTTTAACCTTCTTTCTCTTATTACTTGAATTTCTCAGTCCTTCTGTAACTTGGGAATCCAACTTTTAAATGTGGTCCATCTAATAATAGCATTATACATTACTCACGTCTCTCTCTACCAAGTTCATCTTCCTCTTAGCTAGTGTACGACCTTCATCAAGAGTGCTATCATTCTGCAATCCTTTCATATTATCTCAAGGAAAACATCCTGTTGTCCAACTTTAGTGTTGTCTTCCCTACAAACAATGTCTGCACTAGTGGCTTGTAGAATTTTGGTAATGAAGCCAAGAGTAGTAGCACTTTGTCTTCCTCCTCCATACTTCATATGCATCTATCAACTATCATACTCTTCAGAATATTTATGTGAAACAAAATATTTTTCTGTTCCTCCCTTTTGATTGAGTAGACCTCCTTTTTAGAACAACTTATTGAATAGCGACTTAGGCTGTTAGACGAATGAGTGCTCTAACATTTCCACAAAGCAACTACATAGTATCAGCTAGAGTAGGTGATAGCTTCTTTAGACTATTGTCATCTGTAAACTTTACCTCTGATTATCCAAAGATCATTTGAATTCACTCACACCCATAGCTCACTCAATCTTCAAGGCTTCCCTCAGCTTGATGCCATAAATGACATCCCTTTTTATAGACATTTGCACATCCACTTCTTTATCTCCAGCTGAAAACTTGCATGTTTCAAGCAATAAATGAGAACCTCCAAACTTCCAATGTTGTAGGCAAACTTCCAACATTTTGCACACAAGATGTCTTGTTGCAGGCTACTATTTCTTGATACATGTAACCTCAACACCCATTTCTTCTCTTACTTTCTGTATCTTATTTCATTTGGTGGTTATACTTGTAGACCCATATAGTTTTGGAACTACTAAACAGATACTTACCAGTGGAGTTGCAGCCATTGGTGGTATCTCCAAGGGCATGGATGTGAAAGCCATGGAGGCCTGGTGTGAGCCCTGTTATCCTTCCTTTCACATGGGTTACTCCTGTAAATATTATCATAATTATTAATTAATTAATTTATTTATTTATTTTGGTGGGAAAAGAATTTATTAATCAATACCCAGTAAACAAAGCTAACTGATTAACAACAATAACCAAAATGACAACAAACCCATCAACAACAAGAAGCAAAATTGCAGTCTTTGATAGATTCTCAATTAACTGATAAGTTAGGGAGAGAGAGGAGAGAGTGTGTGACCGGTTGAATCTTGGATGAATTGGAGAGAACCCTTGACGTTGTTGTTGCCATTGATGACAGCCACTGCCTTGATTACGCCCATTAGAATTCTAGAGGGAAATTGAAAGTGCACAACAATTTTACTTATTTTCTTTTGTTTTTGGCACAGAATTTGCGAAGCACCTTGTGAGAAAATGGGAATTTCCTGCAAAATCCATTGATGAATTTAAAGGGACCTATCATTATCTGGATTGGGCTTTGGCTGCTTCTGAGTTTCAGAATGCCACAAGTAGAGTCTCTTCTGGCTCATTCACCTTGCTACCCTGTACTTTATTTAATTTGTTGAAATACACCTCTTATATTACGCCACATCAGCTGATTAATAGTTGTCGACTTTGGTGCACACTGATTTGCAAATACCTTTTCTTTTTACAAATTTCATTGTGAGATTGAGATATACTCCACTATAAGAGTACTTCTTTTTACAAATTTCATTGTGAGATTTGAGATACTACACCATTTCATTTGCACAGCTATCAGGTTCGAAATTTAGGAGTCTAGCAAACTACTGATGACAGGGTAGGAGAAATTGGTAAGCCAAGGTTTCGGAGGGAGGGGTTTGGGTTTAGCGGATCAATTATCGGCTTCAACTCAAATTTATATAGATTGAGGTTAGATGGAGATCGGCTTACCTTGATAATAAATAAATAAATTAAAAAAAAAAAAAACGAAAAAAGTTAGAATCAATAATAATAAGAAACCCTTCATTGTCAAGATGTATAGCAACTATTTTAACTAGACTCGATTAAACATCTGAAGAGTTTATAGAGTAGTACTAAAAGGGAGAATAATAAAGATGTGTGGTTACTGGTTAGTACAACAATATATACATAGTACAAGTAAATAAAAACAAGTGCTCTCAAAAAACGTCAAAGACTCACACTTCAGCAAAACTCAGCTTACTGAATTAAAGCAGTACAAACTATTACTCCATCATGCATTTTCAAGGTGCCACAATCTGGAAGGATTACCCGTTCATTGTGACTGCTCAAGATTTTACAGCAAATTTGTAGAGAAAGGAGTAAAAAGACATTATGAATCGAAGACAACAACGTGAGCATAAACAAGCTCACCAAACTTTAGAACAAACAAAGAAAAGACATAAAAAGCTCAAACCACATTATGGTTGGCTGGTTGTGATCAAGTTCCCGCAATGTATTCAAGTTTCAAGCTTCCGCAGGTCGACCAACTAATCCACCTTCAGATGTCTCATCCTACCCCCAAAAGAATCATGTATTCTAACACATAGTTTTCACTAATACAAACAGTTCTTTTGCTAATTTATTTCAGCTCTCGCAAAATTTGGATGTGCTAAACGCAAAAAAATTAGATATAGTCGCCGAGGCTTTAACCAGCCGCTGCCTACAAACATATCTGACTTGGTAGTATAGATGGTGTTATAATGTTGAAAATTTCAGGGATCCCGTGATATCCTCTCTTGCATTCTCATCTACAATCCAACCGACTTCTCAATTTTCTGAATTTGGTTCAGGAAAATCCATGTCATCTGAAAGACAAACGCCCCAAAAGTTAGAACCAACACATGGAAAGAAACAGAAATGAATATTTTTGCTGTCAAAGTATTACTTGTGTTCCGAACTGATGAGAATGAAAACATTTTGGATGCAAAAATAAGTTGGGTATTACCAACAAAGAAAAATGCAAAAGTATATTGAAATATAGCATGTCATATTGAATCAGGATAGCGGAAGGATATTGTCAAGATTAAGTAATTCTTCCGAAGAGAAGATGATAATCAGGATTCAGGAGAGAAGTTGCTGTAAGTATTATTTCCAATTTATCACAATAAACACTAATATTTTTAGCCCAAACAATTACATAGCCTGGAAAAAAAAGAGGGGTGTGCCGGGTGGGGGGTGTGGGTATTACCATAACATGTGGGGCGATCCTAACACAGTAGACTGGAAATCCGGTGTAGAATCTGAAAGGTCCACCAGCTTTTAATGTTTTCATTGCACAGTCCAAAGAGCCAGTATATGGGTACTTCCCACTGGCATCAGGCTGCATTTTCTGTATTTGTGTTTTCACGAAATCGAATGGCAGACTGCAGGCAGCTGCAAAGAATCCAGAAACTGCACTAGCACCTGTTAAGAGGGTAGAGAAAAGTCAGAACCATTTACTAACATGTATGCGAGGTTTCTTCATGAAGCTTTTTAAGGAGAAAATCATGTTAAAATCTATGCACTCTACAATATGCCACACACCAGTAAGACAGTAAACTGTAGTCGAATGATGTCAGATTGTAAAGCCTTACTCATGTTAGGTACTCGAGTCACTTTAATACTCAATTGAGCATGTCTCCTCTTTCGGACATTTAATTGGTAGGCCCATTTTTAAATGAAATGATATTCTACATTTTTATAGGAAGTGTCATAAACTGAGTTGCACAAGTGCTACAAAGTCCGTATAGTCATACTACGAAATTTAGAAAATGAACAGCAAAAGGTGGCTCAGATAAGCAACAAGTGCATTTCAGTGAAACAATTTCACTTCCGGGGAGATTAGTCATCAGAATTATTCAAGAAGAGACTAAATGGTATAGCATGGTGCCCATTGGCCTAGAAATGCAACTAAAAAGTTTTGACTACACACAATTAATAGAGAATTTAAAGTAGAAACTTCCCGTAAAATACATAGAGGTTATAGCAATAAGCAGATCAAGAAAAATGTTGAATGCTTTCCACTATTAGGTTTGTAGAAATTTATGAGTATTGTTCTTATGTTCACAGTCTGAGCAAAGTGCAAAACACATCCAAATAACAGTGCCTACTTTCACCAAATTGATTAATACTACTACCTCCGTCCTACTGTAACTTAGACAGTTTGACTTTAGAGGTCAAAGTTGAAGAACTTTGACCATTATTT
>BSSO01003792.1:0-15744 GCA_030267885.1 Mesembryanthemum crystallinum
AAGGAGGAAGTGACGGGGAAGGAAGCGAGGGAGAAGGAGGCAAGGAAGGAGAAAGTGATAGGGAAGGTAGTGAGGGAGAAGGAGGAGAGGAGGAGGAAGTGAGAGGAAGAAAGCAAGGGAGAGGGAACCGAGGAAGGAGGAAGTGATGGGGAAGGTAGCGACTAGGAAGCAAGTGAGAAAGAAGAAAGCGATGGGAAAGAGAGTAAGAAAGAAGAACAAAGTGACGCAAAAGATGAAGAGGAGCAGAAAGGGACTACAAAAAACCAACCAAAGACCCAACCAGCAGCAAAGGCTGTCAAAACAGCAACCAAAGTGGCCCAAACACCAGCCCAAGTCTTTAAACACTAGTGAAAAAAAGCCCCAGACACCAGCAAAACAGACCAAAGCCACAAAGAAGCCAAAACAGGTAGAAAGAGAGGTTGGGAAGAAGAAAATGATGAACAAGAAGAAAGTGGGGGAGAAGAAGAAAGTAAGGAATAGGAAGAGAGTGAGGAAGAAGAAGAAGGTGAGAATGAAGAAGAGAGTGAGGAAGAGCAGGAGCAAAGTAAGAAAAAGACAATGAAAAAGGTGGCACCAACAAAACAGTCCCAAACACAGGCAAAGCAGTCCCAAACACCATCAAAAGGAAAGGTGGCACCAACAAAACAGTCCCAAACACAAGAAGAAGATCAAGAAGAAGAAGTGAAGCACCGGTGTAGGACAGTGGAGCACCAGTTTATAGCTTTGAAGTACCAGATTTCTTTTGTTAGTACCACTGGATATTTTAGTTCCAATTTATGAACATTTAAGTACCAGTTTATGAATGAAAACTTCTATGTAGTTAAGTAGCTTGTGTTTAAGTGTGTGATTACAATGACATATGAATTGATATTACTACTAGTAGTATGATTTTAAGTATATTACAAGTCTTTTGGCTTTGAATGCCATGTCTTTACCAAGTCTATACAAGTCTGTTGCCTTTGAATTGATATATAGTGGTTGTACCAGATTTAATTAGTGAAGTACCAGTCTACAACAGTTCAGTACCAGATTTTTACTCAAAAACTTGAAGTTTCGACAAAATCTTTTGATGTACCAGAGGTTTCTTAAGGAGTACCAAAATTTTATTCTGGAGCACCAGAGATTTCTTCTCGAGTACCAGTATTTTCTCTTAGAGTACTAGCAATAAGAACATTCACACCAGTTATCTTCTCACATAATTTGTTTCTCAAGTAACACAGTTTTTAAGGTTGACAATTCAATGACAATATATTTAACTCCATGAGTACCATACTTTTCTTCATGAGTACCAGAGTTTGACTCTAGAGTACTAAAGTTTTAAGCTGCAACACCAGTTATTACATCTAAAAATGAAAACTAGGAAACAGTCCAATAACCATTAAATGAAACTCAATTACGTCTATCAAAATTGTAAGCATACACCACTCTTTGAAAAGAGAAGTACCAAATGCAATAACACAAGTACCAGTATTTACGACCAATAAAATGAAAACAACTCAATTCAAAGGGACAGTAGGAGTTTTAGTCCCAAATTCATTCCTTGAACCTGAAGCTTTGTTAGATGAATCCTTAACATTCTTCTTTCCATCTCCTTTTGGCTTCTGCGATTCAAAGTACCCTTTAATCCTTTCACTTCGACCTTTGGTAACAGCACGGGTTGGATCTAGAACAACATTAATGCTGTTTGCTTCTTTGGTAACCTCATTATTCAATTTGACCCTCACTTGTGCCTTTACAACCAGTTCGAGTAACGGCAGATATTCTCTTCTTTTTATTCGAATCAGAAACATTTGATTTTTCCCTAAACCCCTGAGCAGAACAAACATAATACTTCTCCCTAACTTGACCTTAAATAGTAGCATATTTCCTATTACAATGTTTCCTTACGCTAAACCCCAAAGCACCAGCATGACTACAATATAATTTATATATCTCATTAAGAGTTGGCATTTTAACACTAGCAAGAGAATCAGACACATCCATATCAATAATACTAGATCTTGGAAAAACAGATAAATACAAAAAAGGTATCAGTTAAGATATTATGGTGCTAGGATCAACAAATCTGGTACCACAGAACAGAAAACTGGTACCAATACAGAACATCAGAAAAATATCTACAGATAATAATTATGTTGAATATTTTTTTTTAAAAAAAAAATAGGGCTAAAATCTAAAAACATGGTGCCAAAAATATGCCATTTGCTACCAGGATATGAAATGATGGGAATTAAGTAAACAAGTGAGAACTATTGGTACTAAAAAAATCAAATCTGGTACCTGAATGTAAGAAACTGGCACCTTAAGACAGAAAACTGGTACCAAAACATAACAACACCAAAATTTCATACAGATAATAATTATGTCCAATATTTTAAAAACACGGTGCTACAACAACACAATTTGGTACCAGGAGCTAAAACAGTGGCAAGTAAAGAAGTAACAATTATGGGTGATACAAACATTACATGTGGTACCAGGAGGAATAAACTGGTACAAAAATAACAAGAGCAGAAAATGAAAAAAAAAGCTAAATATAATCAAAATCTACAAATATGAATAAAAACTGGTGTACAAACAACAATAATTGGTACCTGATAGCTAGCCTTCAAATAGAACGTGAAAAATAAAACAGAGAACCAAAAAACAAAGATGAAGAACAAAATTAACAAAACTAAACAAAAAAACAACAACAAATTTCACTGTCAATAGTAGAATCATGATGTTCTTGAAGATCCTTTGCCTCACAAACAGATTTAGCAGCAACAACAATCTCCACATATCAGCTAAAAATGAAATTTGAAACACAAAACCAAAACAATCATGTGTTACAAGCACAAATTGTGATCGAAATTACACAAATTATGAATGAAATAAGAACTGAAAACATAAAACCAAAGAACAAATTACATACCTAATCAGCTTGGATGGAAATCGAAATCCTCGACACAAAATTTCCAAAGATGAACGACACAATTGCAAAGAGCAGAACAATGCACCAATGAATTCTGATTCAGATGAAGCAGATACAGTTAAGAATAAAGATATTACATTCCTGAAGAGAGAGAGACAAGTGACTGTTTGTTACATGAGGAGAGAGAAAATCGAGGATGAGAGATGGTTGAATGTTCGTTGTTTGAGGAGAGAGAATCAGCAGAGAGAAAAAGATCTCTCAAAGTGATTATTGGGTTTTTATAAGGAAGGCTGACATCAGCATGACATAGGCAGCCTCATTTAAGCCATAAATAAGGCTGCCTTATATGAGAATGAGAATTTGTGTTGTTACTTTGAGAGAGATGAAGTAGTTTGCACGCAATCATTCTCTTATCAGGCCGCCTGAGGTGAGTAATGGACAAATAAGAAATAAGTGAAATACAGTACCGGAGCGGTATTGGGTAAACAAAAAAGTGATACTAGTTTTTCGTCATTAGTACCAACGTTTGGCTTACCAGTACCATTTTATACACTATCAGTCCTGATATAATATGAAAACCTAAACATGATGATCTTACACACTGATCCCTTATACTTTGGAACAATGAGTTATATTTAAAATCAAACGTGATACTCCCTCCGTCCCATAATTAGCTTTCAAAAACACCCAATTCTTTGTCCCAAAATTTGCTTTCAAAAACCATAAAACCCCATTACTTTCCTACAATACCCTTAACTAACTCACAAATACAAATAAAAATATACCCTCTCTCCAATCACAAGGGTAAATCAAAGTCTAAACACACTCTCCTAAAATCTTGTGCCATTCCACTTTATGAAAGATAATTCTGGGATGGATGGAGTAATATTCTTTTTAAGAATTAAGTGATACTTTCAAACAATAACTCTTATGCTGATCCTAAAATTGAGATTTTTTTGGTCGTATTACACAAATCACTCTAAAAGTTTGTCTCTTACAAGGCGAACTTGTAGGAATAGTATACTTTTTTAGGGCTTCGCAAATCTCACGCGCTTAATAAAGCCATGCAGATGAAGTTACTCTAGTGCATCCTTACAAAACCTAGCTATCGTTGAGTTAAGCTTATCTCTTTAAAACAGTTAAGAGGTAAGGATATAATCTCTTAAAGTTAGGGTAAGAAACTTTGTTGATACCAGCGGTCTCATTTGTTAGCTAATAGGGATAGTTTCTTGAAAGTTATTCATTGTCAACTTTGAAATGGGTTATGTACTAATTTTTGGAAAGATAATTGGATTTGCCACTTCCCTTTGTTTGAGAAAATTTTCCAACACTCTTCAAAGGATCCCTAATTCATGAGATGATTTTGGTTAACTTTTTTTTTGTGAGCTGATGGTAAATGAGATAGCGGTATACTTTCTTGAGTAGTTCCACTTGATTGTTGTGAATAGCATTTTTGGTATACCGATTCCCTAGCATGATATTCCTGATAAGAACTATTGGATTTTTTCTAACTTAACTTTATAGCTAAGTACGTTGTTTAGTTATCTCAAGTCTTCAGTATCTTTTTTGAGCAAAGTGTACATTTAATTGGATTTCGAAGCTTAGTTTACCCAATAAAATCATAATATTATTGTTGAAGACCTGTTTGTATGGTTTGTTTCTAAGCATACTGTCACGTGTTGACTCTTTGGCTGTAGTTCTTGATTGACCCGGTGTGTCTAAGGCCCTGAAGCCTTCTCAATGCCAACTTCCTTGCATTCTCCGGGTAAAATTGCTTCTTAATCTCCGTCTTAAACTCCTCCCATGTCTTGATAGAGTATTCCTTCTCCTTGTCTCCATGTCTCATCCTCCACCATAGCATAGCATCGTCGGTAAGGTACATAGTGACGGTACTCACCTTAGATGACTCATCCACCATAAGTAAAGCCTCAAAGTACTTCTTGACACTCCAAAGGAAATTGTCGAGCTCCCTTGTGCCCCGTTTTCCTGCGAATTTTGGTGGTTTCAATACTTTGAGCTTTGGCCACGGTCGCTTTTCAAGAATGACGTTAGTCTTTAGCTCATCCAACTCCTCCCGTGTAGAATCGCGGTTGGCTTGGATTTCCCCATGAGCTTTGTCTTGACGTCGTCTATCTCTTTTTGAAGCTTTGTTGCCACGGTGTTGAGTGCCTCCAACACCTTCTCCATGAGGTCATCGGGCTCCTTCTCTACCGCCTCTAGTCTCTCATCGACCCCATCTACTCGGCTTTCTAAATTTTCCACGGCGTCGGTGATTCTACACACAATGACCTCTAATGCTTCCTTCTTACTCCTCTTCTTTCCTTGTTGAACGTTCTCCTCCTAAACGATCTCTGACACTTGAACATCCACGTTTCATCCCTTTCTTGCCATGGCATGAAGTCCCGTCTCGTGCCTTTAAGTCCCGTCTCGTGCCTTTAAGTCCCGTCTCATGCCTTTTCTTAACCGTGCTCTAATACCACCTGTCACGTGCTGACTCTTTAGCTATACTTTTGCCTAGTCAACCTCGTGTCCCACCTAATTCACGGTCTCGTCGGAACTAAGTCAGACAAACCCGAACCAATGATAAGGATGCAAAGTAAGAGGAAAGGTTGATGGATGTTAGAGAGAACACTTAAGGAAGCTTTGAGAGAACTTGGATTACACAAATGAGGAATGATTGTACAATGCCAAATGAGGCGGGGTGGCCTCATATATATAACCTCCAAGAGAACAATCTAGAACCTTATGCCATGTGTCACTCTCTCCTTGAGGTTTTAGAGAGTTCCACAAAACTCTAGACAACTCTACACCTTTCTACATTGTTCTACATAATTCCAAGTACATACAAGAGTATTCTACCACATACTAGATGTGGAACATTCTAGACTACCATCCAGAATCTTCTAAGAACCTAGGAAACCCTAAGAACCTTCTAAGGCTTTCTAGAACTTTCAAGAATCTTCTAGAACATTCTCGAACCTTCTAATTCTGTATTGAAATTTCTAGATATTTATAGAATCTTTTGGAACCTCCTTCTAAAGAACACTCCAGAATGTCCACCATAGAGGATTCCACCAATTTTTCATTTCACATCCTTAACGTACGTAATTCCCGGTCAAGATACTTGGGAAGAGGCGGTCCGTGACAATACGCTTCAATTGAGATATATATTTGTTCCTCAATAATGTGATCTTTGCAATTTTCACTCTAAAGAAAAAGTCTATCTTTTTTCCCATTGCCCGTTCTTTTTACATGTCTGGGGGATTAAATTCAAGTCTTGTTTGGAAAAAAAATTACTATTATATTTGTAGTCAAAGTCTACCTTTATTTATAGAGAAAATTGATTCTTCATATTTGATTCTTCATATTTGATTAATCTTGTTATGACGTGGTGGATATTCTAGTTTGTTCATAATAAAGTGATTTTTGATGATTTGACCCGTCTCATATAGTGCACTATGTATTGAAAATTTTCTCTGAATGGCAAGCATGCAAGCACTAGTGAATGCGCAACTTGAGTTAGTTGGAGGAGATTTACATCTTCCAAAAAAAGTCCATGACTCAAGCTCGACAGAAAGTTCAGTGGAGTGCTCCTAAACAGAGTTATGTTAAATTAATTTTTAGTGGTTCTAAATTGCAAAATGGTAACGCATCAGCTGGTTTTTCAATAAGAACTTCCAACGGGGATGTTTATCACTTAGGCGCTCAGTCTTGTAGGTCTTCCTTTATTCTGATGGCTAAAGTTGTTGGATTAAGATAAGGTAACCGAGCGGCTAGAAATGTATGTTTTGAGAAAATCACCACTGAAAGCGATTATTTGGCTATCTTCAAAGCCATTATAGCGGAATGGCACTTCCCTTAGAAAATTGAGAATAATATCATTAACACCCGACGTGACCTTTTTTCTTTGAGAATGTTAAGATTGTCCAATATTTTCATGAAGTTAATTCTAACACCCTAGAATTTATAATAAATATCTAAACTAATTATACAAACTCGAGTCGGAATTTCGGCAAAGTTCTGTCCTAAAATATGGACACCCAACATTTCGACTTATAATTAAACAACGGAAATTTCCTGTGGTACCCCTGAACTTTGGCCTAATGTCAGTGGTGTCCACACTTTTCCAATAATGCCAATGGTACCCCTGAATTTTGATTTTAACATTTTTCGTATCCCTGAACTTAGACTTTAACGTTTTCAGTACCCTAATGGTTGACGAAGCTCCTTTTCCGTTAGATTTTTTTTTTAACTATTTGACTTAGTTAATGTATGGGGGCACTGTAAAATGACTGATATACCCTTACTTGCCTTAATTACACAACTGTTAGGTACTTGACAAACACTCCTCTTATAAATTTGAAGAAACTTTTTGGAGGTCTGACAATGGTGGGTGGATCGATGGGAAAAGCCTGTCAAATACTTTGCCGTTGTGTAATTAAGGCAAGTAAGGGTATATCAGTTATTTTACAGTGCCCCCATACATTAACTAAGTCAAATAGTAAAAAAAAAACCCTAACGAAAAGGAGCTCCGCAAACATTAGGTTATAGAAAACGTTAAAGTCAAAGTTCAGGGGTACCACTGGCATTATTGGAAAAGCGTGGACACCACTGGCATTAGGCCAAAGTTCAGAGATACCACAGGAAACTTCCGATTAAACAAACCTACTAATCAATAATTCAAAATTTATTAAATAAAGTTGTTGGATTAAGATAAGGTAACCAACTCAAGCCTGGCAAAGCCAAGGCATCCCAAAACCTTGTTATAAGAGGAAGCTATATATCAACCTATTTATGGAGTACTATTGCCGTATTTCTACATAGAAATACAAGGCTAGCTACTAATTATATAAGAGTCCATTTATAAATACGAACATCTACTAGAAACTATTTTAACTCAACAAGTGAGAACTAACATGAATTTAGGTGATCGGCATCACTTGATCCCATTCCCGTCTAGCTGATTACATGAAAAACAAAATATTTACAAAATTAGTCGAAGTTAAATAACCATTATTCTACCGTGTAGAACGGTTTTAGAAATTCATTTTGAAAACGTGGATGAGAGGGAAATAGTAAAACCATTTGAAAACTCATTTTCATGCTATGCATACATTTCATACATTCAATACCCGAAGCCATACTAACCATAGTTAATCTCTAGTTCGTTTTGAAACAAATAACTATTATTTTTACCTTATGCTTGTTATCATAGTAATCTCATTAAATTTCGTTAAGAAAAGTGGAGCATAAATTAGTACAAGTATATAAGGCAAGATGAAAGAGCAAGGAGAATCGAAGGAAAAGCAGCTGCAGCAAATCACGCCTGGGCAGGCGAGAAATTGGCCCCGACGGGTGACGCTCATAGCAAGCAAACCATGCTCGCGACATACTGGCCCGGGCGGGCAGCCCAGATGCCCGGGCGGCCGGGTGCTGCTACACGCAGGAGCTTGTTCTTCGATGCAGATTCGGCTTGGCTTTGTTTCTATATTTTGTACTTGATATTGTAGCTTATCTTTTAGCAATCATTCTTAATGTAATTAGATGATCTATTTAGGTGTTTGGGTAGATTGGAAAGTCTATGTAATTAGGAAGTTGCTTGGGAAAGGGGTTATAGCTAATTTCCTAATCCTAGTTGAATTGGGTTAGGAAGGAGGCTCCTTGGGGTTCTATAAATAAGGACCTCGGATGTTTATTGTAATTGTCCCATCCTCTTGTGATTGAGAGTAATCCTAGTAGTTCGTGGTTTTTCTTCCAGCTCTCGGGTTTCCACGTAAATTGCTTGTGTCTTGTTCCCTTTGATTTCTTTGAGTTTAATTGTTTGTGTGTGTGAGATTTATTTCCCGAGTAAAATTCGCTAAAATCCTAACAAATTTATACTTGAATCATACTTTACTTAAGCTTGGAACAAGGGAGTTAGGTTACTAGGGCCACCACATCTGGTGGTATTTAAACTCTGACCACATAGCCACATTTGGGGGCTTAACTGAAAACTGTTCACGACATTTAGGGGTCATGGCCACATCTTGGGACCTAAACTCATATGGGACATCTCCCGAAACTCATAAGTAGTACCCAAAGGCTTCCTAAACTACCTAAAGTGCCATCTTTTACTTTAAATAATTAATACCTTGCACAATAATCAATTTCTTATATCTTGCATCTCAAACACAACTCATTCACGAAATTCATTTCGCATGTAAAGCATGACACTTTCTTCTTTTATTATTCTTTAATATCTTTTCAAATTTTTCATATAACTCAAGCATAAGTCTCATCATTATCATATACAGCTTTATATACTTCAAGCTTAAATTTTTTTTTCTCATTAATACAACGTGTTTCTCATCCATTTTAGCCACAAAAGCATACTTCCAAGTTAGCCTTTACATCTTCGTATTTTTACCCATAACATAAACCCTTATTTCTTTTCTGACCAAAACAGGTCACATATAATTATTTGTAACCATTTTATGAATTTTGGACAGCAATGCATGCAATTACAGCTTTTACTTGTGTAAAGGTCATACTACGAGCTTCTTAAAAGTGACTAAAAATTAGTGGAAGTGGTTTGTTCATAGTTGAACCAGCAAACAACAAAGAATAACTCAAATACTCAAAAACAGACCATGTGCAACTCAAGCAATTCGATTACACATTCATAATACTAACCTATCTCATTTTATGGGGTTGAGGGGCAGCGGTCTCGCTGGCGGGAGAGCTCACAGGGCTCGGGGCAGCGCCCCAAAATCTAAACATAATTCTCAATTCCATTTAGTGGGGAAATTGTCGCAATTAATCTTATTAATCGCGAAACCCTTGTTTAATCATATTAAACTAATTGACTTAGATTAACCTAATTAATCAGGGTTAGTCGATAAAAACTTATTTTTTACTATATTAATCGCATTAATTTATTTTAGGGTTTGCCCCTAATTTGCCTACGAGAATTTAGCAATAGCATACATATCTACAACAATATGTAATCAAATGACATGCTGCAGGCAATATTCGAATAATGCCATATGAACGATTCATATAAGCATGCTTAATTCGTATATATACAGAAAACGTACCACTGAAGGAATTTCTAGTTGCTAACATGAACGAACATGCCTAACTGAAATTCAAAAAACTCCGAAAACACGCGAATGTTGAAATCAAATATCAAGTTCGAATCTTTACCTAACTCCTTTGGCAGCCGGTTGGCGGAACAGTGGTTAGGATTAGAACTGCACGTCAAACAGCATCGTTACTCAACTGGTATCCACACACAACCTCGATTGTACACGACAGTATGCTAGTACAGAGTCCTAAACAGTAACCTCCGCTCTCTCGTCTTACTCTGACTGCACTCGGTTAGGGTTTCGTGAATACTGATTAATCACGTGTAAACCCTAATTGATCGTATGCTTGAATATATAGGGAGGCACAAAGTGCTGATTAGGTCAAGTGCGTGATGGGCCTAATTGATGAATCCACAAGCGCACGGATTATCGAAGTAGTAATTTGAAGATCATATCCACAAAGACTCGTGCTAGACACTAGGTTTTGATAAATTTATGCAATCTAAAGCGGTCGATAATTGGAGGCGTAGGGTAATAAAGGATCTAATTAACCTAGGAGAATTAAGGACAAACAATTTAACTAGGAGCAAAGCAAGGTCGAGATCAATGCAAGGTTAATACTAGGATTTAGGTTTACCTCCAACTAAGCTAATCATGCTCAATTGCCCAAAATCCCCAACATGACATCCACTACAAATATCCCATCTCCTTTCAAAGAATGGGAAGTACTTAATCATGCTAATGACTCTATTTCTAGATATCAATCAGATAATGAAGCCCATTTAAATGAAGTACTAGATTTTTAGTCACAAAGGATTACAACTCACTTTCATGGAATTGAATCCTAAGTCCAAGAATTAGCCTTTTCAACACTTATCACTGTAGACACCCCTCCCGGTGTCTCTTAAATCCTCCATCACCCCATGATGAACAATATGGCACACTCGGAAATGACGGGCTCCCCTCTTCAAGTGAAAGACCCCAAGAATACAGGTCCTAACTCTCACTCTCACCTTGTAGCCTTTTCTCTAAGCTTTCCAGAACTTCAAACAGCTCCTCAATCGGAGTCCCGGATCAAAATTTATGGATGTCTTTGTATTTCGGCACAAAACCGAGTATGAAGTGGAAAACGGATCAAATATCTGTCAAAATTCCCGGGGAATCTCAAATGGACCCAGATCCATGGATACATACCATATTAGGATTTTTAAGTACAGCCTACGTTTGAGTTCTCGACCAATCAGAAATCAATCGTACAGCAAAACTCTCAGATCGCCGGGCCAAAACTCAGACCGCCAGGCCCGTCTAGCAGACCGCCAGTCCGGTCGGTCTGGCGGTTGGAGCATGTGGTCCCGAACCTGTTTTCCTTCGTATCCTTCCGCATTTTTGCACCTATAAATACGTCCTAAACCCCTTCATTCAAAGGAAGTCTTTTTGGAGAGCATGAAGAGAGCACATTTGGAAACTTAAGAAGAGCCCTTTTTAAGAGAATTAACCTCTCTTTAAAAGAACAATTCTTAAAAACACCATTGTGATTGACAAGGAACCACA
Organism: Mesembryanthemum crystallinum; assembly: GCA_030267885.1. Taxonomy (NCBI): domain Eukaryota; kingdom Viridiplantae; phylum Streptophyta; class Magnoliopsida; order Caryophyllales; family Aizoaceae; genus Mesembryanthemum; species Mesembryanthemum crystallinum. The sequence continues at coordinate 11,533 of BSSO01003792.1, forward strand.
AAACAGATTCACTCGACATCCCAAACACCCCCACTGCACAAAACAAACCACAAAACCACAAACAAACCACAAAAAGCCTTCAACTTGGGGTCACTAGCTTGAGGAAGATCCAAACAAGGGAACTCCGATTCAAGGTAGCCATCCCGAGGGTGATCAACAAAGGGTTATACTTTACTTAATTGTGTTCTTGAGTGCAAATTGAACATTTTCCGAATTGAACCTTCATGTACACAAGGCTAAATTTCACCTAGACATATAGCATGATCAGATAATTAGCTCTAATTGCATGAAATCTTGCTAATCATCAAAGTGATCACCTTTACAAAATAGCTTGCTTCTTGGTAGATAATTCGTGACAACCCACGTAGCTAATGCATAGTTGAGGGCAAAATGGCATGACAGATATCATGTGAATAAATGACATAAATGCATTATCTTGAAATCATTTGAATAAGTTCCGCATTCCCGAACTCAGTATCTCCCTTTCTTGGGCATTGAAGTCACAATTCGGCACAATCATGGTATCTTTCTAGATATTCGTGGTTGGCGCCTTTACGGTTTCCGTATTCCTGAAATACGGTGGCGACTTCTTCACCTTGCAAAACAAATCGAGCAAAACATGATAAGCAACGGCTATGACAATCCCCATAAAACGAATGTGGGGGCGAGGGTCCCACAAAATGGCGATTTCACTGGGGACTAAATGAGTAAGAGAATGCAGTCTGAAAGCTTGTATAAGAGTATCACGTGACGTCCTTCTTTCTTGCCGTTTATTTCATATGACATCTTGCCCGTTGCATTCATACATACATACTTGCATAAGAGTATCACGTGAAGTCCTCACGTTATCTACTAGAATTTCACCCCCGGGTTTGTAGTGTGCGCCATTGGACAATATGCGTCCACTCGATGTTAGGGGCCAGCGCGCGTACATACATTCCCAACCCACGATACCTTCCCTACCATCAACACGATGGCGGAATAGACGCCATCCTTAGTTGCCCTACGAACACCGTGGGTGATTATGGACGTCAACGCGTGGGAAGCCATTTTAGCCCCGAGCCTAAGCCCATCGAGTCGAACTAGAACCTATGCCTAGGCGTAACTAAAGTATCATGGTCCATTCGTATGCTTGATGACTTTTATACCTACGTGTTGTTTGACTAATCTACTAATTCAAAAACTCTAGGATTATGTGTCTCTTTAGGTTCATGGTTTGGGTACTAACTTGTTCCCCCCGCATTCGAAAATCCTCCCCCAAGAGCGCCAATGACGCTAGTCGCTCCTTTAGAGGGTCGTTGTGTGCTTTAGCCAAACAAGAGTATGATACAAAAGAAAGAGAGTCCCGTCCTTAAGAGTCTTTCACTTTTCCACAACAAAACACACAAACAAATTCTTTTTCTCCCTTTTTGCAAGTCAAGAGTCTCCTTTGGCATAAGCACGTAACGACCCTAGCGGCCATGTCGAGACAAACTCTTCGGGGGTCTCCCCCTTCATCCTTTCGTCAAAAACCTTTCTTTTGAGTCATGTGCTAAGACCCTCCCTCATTCAGGATAGGAGACCGAAAGAGAAGGTACGACCCTCCGTTGTGGACTAGAACACGCCGTTCAAGGTTGATACGACAGATGTCCAATCGCAGATTATAAACATACTCACTTCCTTGGTCCGATGAAGCTACACCAACACCCAATATGGCACACGATGCACCGCCCGAACCAAATCTTGCCCAAGTGGTCGGTGAACTCCAACATTTGAGTAACCACCTCAACAACATTGAGCTTAGGGACGGCACTCCACCTCCCGTGAGCGAAGAGGTCAAGACCCTCAAGTCAAAATTGGCCCATCTCGAGAAAGTTATTTCTAAGACTCAAATCTTTAATGACTTCATGATCAACAACAAGAGAGTAACCCCTAACATCCAGGGAACCCTTCCAACTAAGTTCTCCATGCCGAAGGTCCCACTCTTCAATGGCACCGACAATCCGCAAGATCATCTCCGAGCATTCACCACCGCACTTGGTCTAAGGGCAGTGGACAAGTCTCTCTATGTTCACATCTTTCCTCAGACTTTGGATACTGCCGTTCGGAGTTGGTTCTTCAAATTAGACCCGCAAAAGGTCCAATAATGGGGAGAACTGACCGCCCTCTTACTCGCTCGATATGATGACAATGTAGTCCCAGCAATGACTCTAAGGGAGCTAGAAAATACCAAACAAGAAGACAACAAAGGCTTCACTAGCTTTGTCAAGAGATGGAGGAGTAAGGTGGCCGATATGATTGACCTGCCTACCGAAAAGGACCAAGTTCGTCTCCTCATCCGCAACCTTCAACCAAAGTACCACGAGCCTTTGATGTATCAAGCTATTAGCACCTACGCTCAACTCAATGACGTAGGCGTGCTTATTGAAGATGACCTCTTGGCCAACAAAGGAAAAGGGAAGGCTACATTCAATAGCAACACAAATAAATACAACCCGACTCCTCAAGTTAATGAAGTCAATGCCATCTCCGAGAGGCCCAAAAGAAGATTCCAATACACTCCTATTGGTATGACTTATGCTCAAGCCCTTGAACAATTGGCTAAGAAGGGGATCCTTTCTCCCATTAGACCTACACCCGATCCTCCCGAGGACAAGAGAACTCAGTTTTGGGATGTTAATGCCTTTTGCAAGTACCATCGAGGCAAAGGACATGACATCGAGGATTGCATCGCCTTCAAAAAGAGAATTCAGGCACTCATTGATGATGGGACCATCCCAGTTCCTAAGGTGACTCCCTCTTCTAACAACAAAAGCAACCCCTTGGGAGCGCTCTACATCTCAACCAATCATGCTAGCTTCGACCCTTCAAAGTGGATCACACCAATCCATGAGGTTGTTCCGCTCTACCCCGTTGACTACTTTGACGACATGGTAGCCGGGATATGGGACAGTGACGATAAAGAAGAATGGTATGTCAACCATGTCAAGAGGGAGAAAGAGTGGTACGAGCTCTCCGATGATGAAACCTCTCCTATCCAACACCTCACGAGATTGGGGCGAGTCTACCAAGCTCTGGTTCCCCAAGACAAGAACCCTCTTCAAGCCAACCCCGACAAGGTCAATCCGGCACCTCATGCTGAGCCTCTCCGAGAGGATGATGGACACATGCTTTTGAAACAACTCCAAAAGACGAAAGCCGACATCTCCATTTGGCAACTGATCACTACCTCATTAGCACATCGTAAGACGCTCTTACATGCACTCAACAACGCTACCATCTCACCTCAAGCTACCCCGGAGGAGTTGGTAGGACTCTTGGTCAAGGGTAAGAACTCCCAAGCAATCACATTTTGTGAGGCCGACTTGCCCAAAGACGGACGTCACCATAATAAGGCACTCTACCTTACGGTGATATGCAAGCAAAAGCAAGTCCCGATGACTCTCGTTGGTAATGGCTCTGCCGTGAATGTTTGCCCGCTAAGGACCGCTACTCACTTTGGGATCGACAAGAAAGAGCTTGTGCACGCCACTCAAGGTGTAAGAGGATTTGACAACACCAAGCGAGAAGTTCTTGGCTCCTTCTCTACTAACATCAATGTGGGGCTCGTTGAGAAAATGACGCAATTCATGGTCATCGACATTCCCGCCTCATTCAACCTACTCGTTGGCCGCCCGTCGCTTCACAGTCTCAATGCCGTTGCATCCACCTTACAACAAAAAGTCAAAATGATGGTAGGGGATGCCTTGGTCGAAGTTTTGGCCGACACCCTATCGGCCTTCGTGGACAAAGCTCCTGTCCTTAAGATCGAGCACAGTGACGAAGATCTAGACTTTTGGGGATTTGAGACCATATCAGTCCTCGAACAGGATCAAACCGATCCTTGCTCTGATCTCACCGTCAATGTTATCCTCCGTGGACAGGGCTACTTCCCCGGCATATCTCTAGGCACTCTACCCACTCGAGACACCTTCTCTTGGCCCACCGAGACGAAGAACGACCTCTTTGGCCTAGGCTACTGATAAGTCCAAAATAATACATCTTTTATTTCCTTAAAAATAGTCTTTTCGGTTGATTGTTTGACATTCTAGGTTTATTTAGTTATATTTCATCTTTTGTGGCCCAACTTAATTATTTCTTAATTTTATTGTGAAATCGGCTTAATTATAACCGTTCTATTATTTTTGTAGGCCTTGTGAGCTGATAACTAAAGAGCCTAAACCAACCCAAGCC
>BSSO01003793.1:0-15741 GCA_030267885.1 Mesembryanthemum crystallinum
TTTCCCTTTTTTCCTCCATTTTCTTCCTTATTTCCTTTATTTTTCTTCTGACGTGCTCATTCTCTCTTCTTCCACTATCGTTGAAATGGAGGAGCATGCAGATAAGGAAGAATAATTATAAAAGAAAAGGGAGGGAAAAGGGAGGAAAAAAGGGGAAAAGAAAATAAAATTGAGGAGCCGAATTTATAAAGGGAAGAAACCATTTTTGTAATTCATAGGTGGGGGCAAAATCCCCAAAATGACTTAAAATTGATTTTTAGTTCAATTAAACTCAAGATTCTGATTTTGAGGACCAATGTGCCAAAATTGTTCATTTTTAATCCCATCCTGACTCACTTAAGTCTTAAAAGACCAAGTTGTCCAAGGGTGCTCACTTAAAAGACCAATTTGATAATTCGGGGCACATAAAATTGATTAAAAAATGCATTGTTTTTTATTTATCAAATTTCAATATTTTGTTTGAATTTCCTTCAATTATCTTCTTTTTTTTTCTTTCCCTTTTCATTTATTTATTTTAGGAGCTCCAATCTCTTCCTCCCTTTCTCTCTCCTCTCTCCTTCCCCACCCACTCAACCACCCAGTCCACCTCTCCCCGCACGCATCACCAAGCCCCATCGTAACAAACCCCCCCTCTCCCGCCCATCATTTCAATAGTCACAAACCACTTCTATCTCGTCGAAACATTGACTCGCTAATGTCAGGGGTGACGGAGCCTATGAGGGCCTTTGTCAAAGGAGTTTGGACTGACGGAAGGAGGTTTTTCTGCGGCGGCGGATTGGAAGTAACATAAGCGGTAGGTGGTGGTAGGAAACAGGTAGGTGGCGAGCCCCATGTCTTGGGCTGGGTAGATGGAATTAGGACGGAGGAAGGTGGGCGGTTGTTGGTGGTGGTGACTGGTGGTGGTGGTTAAGTTGAGCCAACAGGTAGGGGATTTGTACGGGAAGAGAAAGCAGGGATTAACCATGGAAGAGACAGAAGAATATTTGCCTACCTAGATCGAGAGGAGAGAGAAAGCTTGCCAATAATGGTGGGAGGAGAGAGCTTCCTCAGTTATGGTTGCAGGAGAGAGAAAAAGATAGAGGGGATGAGAAAGGGAGTGGCAGAGAAGGGGAAGAGGTGAGAGAAATAAAATGAACATAAAGGAATTAGAAAATGACTAATAGTTGAAAATCAAAATAAATTACTACTGAAAATAGGTTGAAAGGCCCAAAAATTCAAAAAATTATTTTTTAATATATTTTATGACAAAATCCGGTTTTGAGGCCCTATATGCCAAAATGTCCCGAATTACCAAATTGGTCTTTAAAATAAGCACCTGTGGACATTTGGTCTTATTAAAAAACGACGAGTCAATTTGGTTTAAAAAAATCACTTTTTGGCATATTAGGCCCCAAAACCGGAATCTAACCTAAAATCGATTAAAAAACAATTTTTTCTTTTTCATTTTTTAGCCATTTTAATCTATTTTTAGTAATTTATTTTGATTTTCTATATTTAACTTATTTCCAGTTCACTTTTATTTCATTTTCTCTCTCCTCCTACCTCCCCCCTCCTCCTCCTCCTAATCTCCCTGTCACTTTCTCTTTCCTCCTACCATGTTTGAGGAGCTCTTTCTCTCTCCTTTCAATTTAGACATCCATTAAGAACTAGTTAATCCCTATTGTCCTCCTCTTCCTCCATAATCTCATGATTGACACCATCACCAATCACCATTGCCGCCGACTTCTCATCCTCCTCCTCCCTTAAACCACCTTCCCACCACCATTAATTCGACCACCATAACCACCACCAACAAATATCGCAATTCCCTCCACCACTATCACAACCACCAATTGCCGCCCATTCGCCACTGCCACTGCCACTGCCACCATCACCAATAACTATCTAAGTAACATTACTCACACCAAAAGAAGGAAACTTTAATAACCGGTAGTACCAATCAATGAATGTTGATCAAATCCAACAATCTGAACAAGTTCATACACAATTTCGTATTGCCTTATGTTCTTTAAATTGATGAATTTCCTTGGATATCATTACACTTGTTGAATGATTATAGTAAGTAATAGATTGAAAGTCCTTTTTTGTTGGGGAAGGGGGGCACGGGGCAAGGGAGGTAGAAGACAAAGAGAGGGAGGAGCAGAGGAATAGATGGGGGAAAGAGAGAGAGAGAGAGAGAGGGAGAGAGGGAGAGACAGATAAGAGGAAATTAAAAAGTAAAAGAAGGAGGGATATAAATGAAAGAAAATCAAATGAAAATAAAGAAAAGAGGTTAAAATGGATTAAAAAAAAATAAAAATCATACTTTTAATATATTTTCATGTAGATTCCGGTTTTGAGGTCTTATATGCTAGAAAGTGGTTTTTCTAATCCTAAATTGACTCAGCATTTTTTAATAAGACCATATTGTTCACAGGTGTTCATTTTAAAGACCAATTTGGTAATTCAGGGTGCCAAAATGTGATTTTTTTAAACCCAACTTGACTCATCAGTTTTTAAAAAGAACAACTTGATCACAGGTGTTCACTTAAAAGACCATATTAGTAATTCGGAGCATAATGAATGAGCTAGAGGCCGACACGTCAACAGCTGAGTAGGACAACCCAACTCCTAACCTACTTTACTAACCACAGAAAACAAAAAAAAAAAAAAAAGAAAAGTTTTGATTCTTGAATCACTTTATAAATAAATCTAATTGTTACTGTCATCATATCAATTCAATATCAACCGTTACAAACTTTATGTCAGTATCATAAAATTAATATAATTAAGTGGAGAATTAATATAATTAGGTGGAGCAATTCCAAATAAAACCATAGCTACTAATTACTGTTGAATACTCATATAAAATTGATGATAGTATCCAAATTTTTACTTGGTAACCTTTAGAAGCCACACACTTATAAATATATTAATTATTTCTAAGCCTAATATTTTAGATATCACCCATTACTTACTAATTATGGTATGATCTAACATAATTATTTGATATAATAAAATATTCTTTTGCTAACTATTATTACATTCTTAATAATCTGATATAAACCGTTACATACTATTTATGTCATTATTTTTTATTCTTATCACTAAATAGAGTCATTACAATGCAAATAAATAGCATGTGTTCTAACTATTGAAAATTCATAGAAAATTTATGAGAATAGAAATAATATACTTGACAATCTCTAAAATCCACATCTTTTCTACTATTATTATCACTTGATCTTCATCTGTGCATTGCAAACTACAGATATTGATAAAAATAAAATTTAAAATATTTATATCTATATCTATTCTATATAATATAATATATTAAAACACTAACATACTCTGCCATGTGTCACTCTATGGCTCACTCATCTAAAAAAATAATATAAAATTTAAAATAAAGTTATTCAATTTAATAAATATAATTAATGGCTATTAAGGTTAATTAAGTTACACATATTAAATATAATTAATATTTTTATTCCTTAAATGTAATATGTATCATCTTTATTTTCATTCTCTCTCTATTTCATATAATCATATTTTGACTTTTGAGTTCCCTATTATAACATATCACAAAACAACTAAGTGTTTTACAAGTTTCACTTACACAATGATTTTATTATTTAGAGAATACGTTCTACCAAATCAAAGAAATAATTTCATGTTAATTTGTACTCAATAATTGAAAATATAGCCCAATCAAATGTCTATACATGCATAGATCACTCATATTATATCCCGTGCATCGTACGGGGCAAAACACTTGTTATAGGTAAAAATTAACAATAACACTCTTAGAAGGCTGGCTTATGTAAGGGAGTCAATGAGGCCGATGTGGCCGTTGACTAAAGCCCAACCCACCCTCCTAAATACCTAGCCCAACCCAGCCATTATAATAACCAAAAAAAAAAAAAAAAATCAAAATCAAAATCAAAACCGTCTACAATTCAATTTGCCGCTCCTCTCTCTCGACTCTCTCTTCTGTCAACTGCAAATGTTGCTGTAATTGCAAATTCAATAGAAAAAAAACTGTTGATTGCCTCTCCAATTCTCTCTCATAGCAATCAATAACCGTTTTGAGGACATAATTTGGAAAAAAAATCACCGATTTGCACTGTAAATCAATGGTTTGAAGTTCAGTATAAAAAGCTATTGGTTCATCATTTGCAACGATGAATTCCGACCGCAATTACAGTTGCAATGGGGAAGAAGACGCTAGCATCGAAGAAACCTTCACCGGAGAAGAAGAATCTACCACAAAGTATGTTTAAATACCTTTGATTGTTGAATGCAGTTGTGTTTGATATTCTTTGTATATTGCGAATTTTATTCTGTATAACATCATTGTCAAATTTTGTTTGTAATTAGAACTAAGATGCATAAATCAACTGCAAAAATCACTGTCTCAAACTTTGATTGTCAATTTTTGTTCCGTAGTTGAGTTTTTGCAAATTTTAGGTTAAAATATGTAAGTTCCAGTTTATTGTGTTCAAATCTATTAAAATTCAGAATGTAGTAGTATATTGTGTTCAAAATTTGATAAATAGTTCAATAAGAATACCAGTTTCTTTTATTGTTGTACCAAATTCTTGGTTATATGTTGTGTCTTTGCATATGAGTACTGGATATTACTTGTGTTGCACCAATGTTTGTAACTGTAAAATAAAATAATGACTTACATGAATAATTAGTATGAATTTACATTATGAACCCATATTTCTTGTAGAGTACCAGAGTATTGCTGTTATACACCAATTATGATATTTAGAGTAGCATATTTTTGTGTTGAAATTTTGGATTGATATTGCTTCAGTTGTACAATATATTGTTACTTGAGTACCAAACATTGAATAAATGTTCAAATCTGAAAAGCAACTTGATAAACCATTGAATAGAAGTACCAGATATTGTGTACCAATTATTGCATTTCAAGTACCAAATATTGAATAGGAGCACCAGATATTGTGTTACATGTTCAAATCTGACAAGCAATTCAAAAAGTATCTTTGCATATGACAGTTGCGCACAGAAGAAGATCGTTGCAGTGAAGCCAGTTGCACAGAGAACATTGAAGATGAGGTACTAGGTTGTACACTTCTAGCACCACTTTTTATCTTATACGTACTACTATTTATGTGAACATTCTATTATGACTAGTTATGCAGCATTTTTTTAAGTAAATATGAAAAATAGAATCCTTAACTTGCATGAAAACATTTAAAAAGTACATAACGAGTACCGGAATTGAAAACTAAAGTACCTAAAATATTGTTACTAGCACCAGAGTTTTATCCTCTGGCACCAGTCTTGAATGATTGATTATAACTGTTTTTCTCCTTCTGACAGAGAACTGCAGACAAAATGAACAAACTGTTGAGACCTGTTAAGTGGCCTGAATTTGATGACAGAGAACTGAAGTATATATTGGTTTTTTTTTTCCTTCTAACAGAGAACTGCAGACAAAATGAACAAAAGGGAGAAAGTGAACAAACTATTGAGTGGCCTGAATTTGATGATGACATGAAATTTATGTCAGAAATGATGACTGGTAATAAATAATTATTCACTAAAACAATGGACAAGAAAGAACAAGCAATTGTGGACTACTTCTTCTTCAACCACCCCACAGTGGATGATAGGTACCACCTTTTATTATCCTTGCATCATTCTTTTCTATTTCAGTTCTATTGTTAATTCCAGTATTTTGCTTTGGTGCACCGGTTGTATCAAGTGTGGCACTAGTGTAGAATCTAATATGGTTTTTTCTTTTGATATAAATTTCAATGAAAACTTGTTTGTGTATGATGACACATATTTCATACCAAGAAAGAAAATACACACATTAAACAAGTGGTTAATAGTTTACTCAACTGTATTGGAGCTATGGTCAATTTTCTTGAATGAAAATGAAAGAATAAACACAAAGAGGAAATAAAGTGACCCAATAAGATTCTTCTTTGTTTTTGCAACTTGTGAAGTCTATGATAAGGAGATACTTGCTTGAGAACAAGGATATGCTCATGATTTATTGATAGTGACTTGATCAAAGTAAGGCAGACAGTGCTGCACAAAGTGATTGAATTTCATAACAACAAGGCTGAAGTGAAGCAGAAGATTGATCAAGAAAAGAAAGCTACTTTTCAAGTGACTCATGGTCCATGGAAGTTCCTACACAGGCTTCTTGGGTCATACAGAAGATACTTCAAATGAGGAAATATAAAGCTACTTTTGGTGATTGGAAAGAAGTAACAAAATAGGGAAAATTTTCCACCAAAGCTGCATATGTGAAGCTCAGAGGGGTTGTTCCCAATGTCCCATGGAAGAGTTTGACTTGCTCAAAATTGCCTACTCCTAAAACTTCTTTTATTCTTTGACTTGCACTTCACGAGATATTGAGGACAAAGGATATTCTTAACAAATGGGAACTTCAGTTTGATCCAGTATGTAACTTCTGCAAGCAAACAAATGAAGACATTCCTCATCTGTATTTTGGCTGCATCTACACAAGGGGAATATAGAGAGAGATTAAAGAATGGCTCACTTTAAACACCTCTATTGCACAGTGGGATAATGAATGGAGAAATGTTTGCAAACTAGCCCGAAGAAGAACATAAAAGACGACTGATGCTGTGATTGCTTTTGCCCAGACTATCTATACTATTTGGATAGAAAGAAATTATAGAGTTTTCAAGAACAATCAGAGAAGCCAGCAACAACTAATCAGAGAGAAAACTCTTTACCTGCATGAGAGGGTATAAGCAGCAGAAGATTATTGTTGAGTTCCGTGAGAGTGTTTGAACTTATTTTTTGAGTAGCCTGATTTGAATATGTTGTGAGCTGTATGTTTTGTTTGGGATGCTTTTTATGATGTTTTTGGTACCCATCATAAGCATATGATGCAGGTTTACATCCACAACCCTTCCTAGAAGGTGGGTGAATGTTAACCACTAATGCTATCTATGTGATGGATGTGATGATATTTTGTTTTCTAGTCTCTGTACTAAACTCTTATTTCGTAATTAATTAAATTATTTTTTTAATTGCCAAAAAAAAGAAGAAAAGAAAGCTAAGATGGCTGCAAAGAAGACCAAGAAGAAGAAGTGAAGATAACTTCAGTACAAGATTTCATTAGTGGAGCACCAGTATAGGACAATGAAGCATCATTTAAATTTAAGTACTAGTTCATTGATCAAAAATTTTATGTAGTTAAGTAGCATTAATAAGTGTGTTATTACAATGACAAAACTATGAATTGATATTAGCACTAGTAATATGAAATACAAGTCGTTTGCCTTTTTAATACCAAGTCTCACCCAATCCATTTATGTTGGAGTACCAGAGTTTTATTCTGGAGTACCAGATATATATATACTGGAGTACCAGATATATTCTAAGGTACCCAAATGATATTACAAAGTACCAAATATTGGAAGTACGAGTCATTATTGAAGTACCAGTCTATGACAATGACAACACTTAGGTAGTTAGTAACTTTTTATAAGTGTGATTACATATCCATATATTTTGACACCAGATAAATGTACAGAAGTACCAGAGATTTGGTCTGGAGTACCACATATCAGAGATTTTAAAACAGGAACACCAGTTGTTACATTAAAAAAACACTAGCGTTTTAGATTCCAAAATATAAGTAAAAAGTTGAAAAAAGACAATTATTATGTACAACTAGTTTATCAGTCAACATTAAACCATGGAATAGTAACATTACTGAAAGATGGAACGTAATTACAACTATCAAAAATTTTAACATATACCACTCTTTCTAGTACATGCACCAAATACAATTCCACATGCACCATTTCTAACAACCAATGAAACTACAAAAAATCAATTCAATGGCACAGTAGGAGTGTTAGTCCCAAATTGTTTCCTTAAACTTGAAGCTTAGTTAGATGAATCTTTAGCCCTCTTCTTCCCCCCTCCTATGGGCTTTTGCGTTTCAAAATAACTTTTAATCTTTTTACTTCGTCCTTTTGTAACAGCACTACTGAGTTCAGCAAAATAACTGACATCATTTTGCTGCAAAAACATTGTCACATCAATTTACAAAACTGGTGCTCAAAGCATATAACTTGGTGCTTAGAATACAAAAACTAGTACTGAGAAGAACAGAAGATATACTACAAAAAAAAAAAAAAGAAAAAAAAAAGAAAAAAGTAGTACTACTAATATAAATGATATTGCATACAATAGACATCAAAATTGTTACCACTAATATCAATGCTATTGCATAACATCAAAGTAGTTTGATAGAATACTGCAGTATTGTGGTGCCAGAAAATCATCAACTGCTACGTCACAAAGTAATCATGGTACTAAAGGTAGATGGAGTAAAAACTAATAATATTTACCTTTTCAATTGCATTTGCCATTGCTTGATCTTGATCTGTAAATATGCTTATAAGGACTTTCCCACCCTTAGACTTCTTGAAGACTTCAAAAAGCCACTCAAATGATTCCATCTTTTCATCGAAGAAAAAAGCACAACCAAACATTACGTTCTTCCGATGATTATTAATACTGACAAAGGGAGCGCATATGAGGTTGTACTTGTTCGTACTATAAGTTGTATTGAAAACAGTAACATCACCATATATAATGAAATCATCTCTCATCATAGAATCCCTCTAGAACAAGTTACACAACCGACCTTCATCATCAAGTCTAACTCTAAGAGAAGTCATGTTGTTCCGCAGCTTGCTGATATAACATATCAATAACGTTTTGCGCATCTCCATTAGTAGCCTTCATTTTTAAACGCGTAACAAAATTCAAATGATCCTTCAAAGTATGACCAATTGCTCGGACACTCCTTGCATCATGAGCCTACAATGGAAAGATTGAGTAGCACCCAAACCATCGTCCAACGAAGCTGCAATAACTTCCCGTCACTTATCCGCCTTTCAGAAAGAAGAAGATGACTCCAGTCAAGCCTAGTGAGTGGATGATTATAACCTATAACATGGTGATTAACCTCATAAACACCATCATTATTCAATTTTACCCTCACTTCTGCGTTGCAACCAGTTTGAGTAACGACACGTTTTCTCTTCTTTTTATTGGAATCGCAGACATCAGCATTATTCATAAAACCCTAAGCAGAACAGACATAGTACTTCTCCCTAACTTGACCTTCAACAGTAGTAGACTTCCTAGTACAATGTTTCCTTATTCTAAAACCCAAAGCATGAGCATGACTATGATATAACTCATATATCTCATTATGAGTTGGCATAGTAACACCAGCAATAGAACCAAACACATCCACATCATCAAAAGATCCTGGAAAAACAGATATATACTACAGGTACCTTACTTAAGAACCTATGGTACTATGATCAAAAAATCTGGTACCAAAACATAACATCATCAAAAATTGCTACAGATAATATTAATGTCTAAAATTTAACAAAAACTAAGGCTACAGTATAACAATATGGTACTACAACAACAGAATTTGGTACAAGCAGCAGAAATAGGGGCAAGTAAACAAGTCACAAATACTGGTCCTGCAAACATCCAATGTGGTGCTAGAAGATTAAAAATTGGTGCCCCAAAACAAAAACTGGTACCAAAACAAAAGGTCACCAAAATTTGCTACAAATAAAAATTATATCGAATATTTTTTTAAAAAATAGGGCTAAATTATACAAACATGGTGCTACAACAACACAATATGGTACCATAAAGTGAAAAACTGGTACTAAAAAACAAAAGCGTAAATTAGACCAAAAAAGCTTAATAATGGATAAATATGAATAGAAACTGGTGTACAAACAAAAATAAATGATACCTTAAACATAGCATTCAAACAGAACATGCAAAATAAAACAGAGAACCAAAAAAAATAAAAAACAAATATCAAGAACAAAATTAACAAAAATGAAACAAAAACAACAACAAATTCACCTTCAATAGTAGAATCATTAGCTAATTGAAGATCCTTTGCTTGAGAAACAGATTCAGCAGCAACAACAATCTCCATAGCTAGCAGCTACAAATGAAAATTCAAGCACAAAACGAAAAAATGAATGTGTTACAAACAAAATCAGAACTGAAATTAGAATTGAAATTAGAAATGAAATCAAAAACTACACAATGTACATAATCAAATAGAAATTGAAATCAGAATTGAAAAACAAATCAAATGGTACATTACATACCTCAATCACCTTGAAATCAAAAACCACAAGACTGAAATCAATATGCAGCAAAGAATTCTAAAGCAGATGCAGTTGAGAGTGAACAAAAAGAGAGGGGGAGAGAGAGCGCCGTTTTCTGATCGTGAACAGAGAGAAAGAACCGGTCGCGTGAGAGAGAGAAAATCAAGGGAAAGAATCGAGAGAAACTGGAGGAGACAAAAAAAATATCTCTGAAAGTGAGTGATGAGGTTAAATCGGGAACGCTGACGTAAGCATGACATAGCAGCCTCATTTAAACCTAATATAAGGCTGCCTTATATGAGTTTTTGTGAAAAACCAAATATAAGTAATATATTATGAAAATGTTTTCAGTATGAATACAATTTTGGTTGCTAATGGAGTGAGCCTACTTGCAAGTGACTCGATTCTAACTCAATGATAGCTCAGCATGAATCAAAATTGACTTGGGTTCGAGTTCGACTTGAAACCTAAATGAACTAAATGAGCTAGCCTCAACTTGATCGACTTGGTAAGCTTGTGTACTACTCAATAACCATTCATAAATATGTATTTCCTTTTTATTATAATATCATGTACATTAAATAAATGATGAAATATAACTAAATTCAACCAAAACTTCATAAGATTTTACTTCATTGGATTATTAATATTGTAAGTGTAATGTGCCTGGTGTATGTATATGTATGCATTTTGTGTGAATATCTTATTATATATTTCTTAATATTTTACATGGTGGATTTTCTTAGGAAAAATTTCTCGTGGCACCCTTGAACTTAAGCCAATTTCACACTGTGTCCACGACTATGTGATAAGTGCATAAAAGAATATTTTATTTCTCTAATACTTATATTTTGGTTGTTTCTCATAGTGTTTCTTTTTGTCTTTTAGAAGTTTTCTATGATTTTAGGTCCTATTTTCCATTTTTTAATTTTATATTTAATTTAGGATATTTAACATTTATTTTGGTGTTAGGTAATGTAGACCACAAGTTAGGAGAAGGAACAACAGTCGGAACAAGGCCAGAACTCAACAAGAACAAGTGCTGCAGTATAGGAACGAGCTGAGGAACTCTGCAGGAACTGCTCGGCAGAACGTCTGCTTCTAAAAGGACTATTTGATGCTTGATTTCTATCCAATTTTTCAACAATGATTTAACACGTCTTAGGATGAGTTTTAGAGAGTTTTTGTATAGAAACACTTTGCCACCTTTTGTCCCCTTGCCTTCAATCCTTCCCTCATGATGGGACTTTAGGAGCACAATAGTCTCTGAATCAGACAAGTAGCTAGTGCAAAACTCAATAACTTCCTTAGCTGTGTATCCTTCCATAATATTAGAGGCCGATATCGATTCTTAACATACCCTTTAAGAACTTTCATATTGCTCGAAAGGATACATCCAATGCAAATAAACAGGTCCACACAACTTTATCTCTCTGACCAAATGAACAACTAAATGCACCATAATGTCGAAAAAAGAAGGTGGAAAGTACATCTCAAGTTGACACAAAGTCACAACTACTTTATCTTGCAACTTATCTAGTTGTTCAAGGTCAACAACTTTGTTACATATACCATTGAAAAAGAAGCAAAGTCTAGTGATAGCGTGCCTGACATGCTTAGGCAACACAGCTCGAATGGCAACAAGCAACAATTATTGCATTAGAACATGACAATCAAGAGACTTTAAGCCGAGCTTCAAATCTTTCATGGAAATAAGGCTACTAATGTTTGAAGAATACCCTAGCGGGAACTTGACACCCCTAAGACTCTTGCACAAACTTGTTTTCTCCTTTCTTGACAAGGTAAAACAAGCAAGAGGCAAATAGGTGCATTCACCCCGCTTTTGTGGTGCTAAATTGGGTTGTATTCCCATATCAACCAAGTCTAGCCTAGCCTTGTACCCATCTTTTGTCTTACCAGGTACGTGCAACAAGGTTCCAAGCAAACTATCATAAATGTTTTTCTCAACATGCATCACATCAAGACAATGCCTCACATCTAATGTCTTCCAATATGGAAGATCAAAGAATATTGACCTTTTCTTCCAACAACTCTTCTCACTTACACGAGGATGGGGTTTTCCAAACGTTGTATTGATTTCCTTCACACATTCATACACTTCTTCCCCACTCTTTTCAACCGGAGCTTTTCCATATTCTTGTTTCTTATTGAAAGCCTTCTCCAACCGACGATAAAGGTGAGACTCAGGGAGAAATCTCCGATGACCAAGATACACTGTCTTACTTCCATGAGCAAGTTGGCAACAGTATGTATCTTCTTCACATATAGGGCATGTCCTTTGACAGAATACCCAGACAAATTTTCATAAGTTGGGAAGTCATTGATTGTGCAAAATATCATGGTACGCAATGTAAAAGACTCTTGACGATATGCATCAAACACCGGCTCACCTTCACTCCACAACTTCTGTAGGTCTTCAATTAAAGGTGCCAAGTAGACATCTATATCATTTTCAGGTTGTTTTGGTCCCGAAATCATTAATGACAACACTGTATACTTACGTTTCATGCATAACCAAGGAGGGAGGTTGTAGATCATTAGCATAACAGGCCAAGAACTATGCTTGCCACATAAGTTGCCATACGGGTTCATCCCATCGGTGCACAGACCAAGCCTCATGTTTTGTGCTTCTCCGCCAAACAAAGGATACTCTTAATAAATCTTTTTCCACTCCTTGGAGTCAGTTGGATGTCTAAGCTTCTTGTCATTAGGAACATGTCGGTTTGCGTGCCATGTCAAGTTTTTAGCATCTTCTGAGCTTGTAAACATGCGTTTGAACCTAGGTATTATGGGAAGTTACCATAACACCTCAACTGGAGGCCCTCTACTTTCTACATCAGCAAGATCATCAACATTGCCACTATTATGCTTCTTTTTGTACTGAGAAGCCTTACATTTAGGACAACAATGCTCGTTTTCATACTCATTTCTATAAAGTATACAATCGTTGGGGCAACCATGTATCTTCCTATACTCCATACCCATTGGGCATAAGATTTTTTTCGCCTTATACGTACGATCCGGAAGTTCATTACTCTCTGGAGCATATCCTTTAGCAATTTCAATAAGGCAGTGAAACTGACATCTGTCAACCCATTTTCCGCTTTCAAATTGTACAGCTTCAACACATTGGATAATCGTGTATATTTTTTACCACCAGGATATAAAGGTTTTTCACTATCATCCACCAAGGAAGCAAGAACTTCGGGCTTATCAGCAAAGTTATCAATAACATCTTGAACCATATCCTCTAACTGATCATCGACACAACCACCATCTTCATTGTTTATAGCCAAGATGTGAAGGTTTCCCTTGTTCACCATGCCATCTGCATTGTTTATAGCCAAGATCAAATCCCTTCCGATGTAAATGGTCTCTTATCTTATCGTTGTCGCATGTAACACAACGTTTTTACAATCACCACACGGACAACAGATGAACCTTCTCTTCTTATGTTTAACAATACGTTCAGCAAGTTCAATAAACTTCTCCACCTCCTTATTAAATTCATCAGATGTTCAATCACCAAATATTATCAAATCTCGATCCATCCTTAATTTCCCACTCTATATTATTAGCAAAGACCTCATCATTATCTCCAAATCATACGATTAAACAACTACTTTCCGAATTTGACATCAAATACGAAGTGATCAAAACCATCAAGGGACAAGCCGTCTCCGATTACCTAGCCGAGTATCCTGTCTACGGTTCACAGGACGATCTCGAACTCCCTGACGAGCACCTCATATTCATCAAAAAAGACTCTTGGCAACTCTACTTTGATGGAGCTTCGAATCAAAAAGGTTTCGGCATAGGGGTACTCATGGTTTCACTTGAAGGTGCACATACACCTCTTTCAGTTAAACTCGACTATGAGGTAAAAAACAATGACGTTGAATACGAAGCATGCACCCTCAGCTTGCAAGCCGCAATCCTTATCGGTATTAGAAGGCTCCGGGTCTACGGGGACGCCCTACTCATCATCAACCAAGTCTCCAAGACATGGAAGGTTAGGAGCGAAAGCTTGGCACCCTACCAAGAACATCTCGAAAGCTTAACCAACCGTTTCGACCACATCCAATTCACCTACCTCCCATGGGAAGATAACCAATTTGCCGACGCTTTGACAAAACTGTCTTCCATGCTCAACATCCCCGACTCCGTCGAGATGCTCCAATACAGATACAAAGACGAAGCAAGCCTTCCTACTGCGAACAAGGCGAGATATGTAATAACGAAACCGAGGAGTGGTATACGGATGTGTTCAACTACTTGGCTCATGGAACTTATCCTTCTAGATCATATCTTAGCACAACGAACGCTAAGGAGGTTCGCTGCCCAATTCGTCCTAATTCAAGACAAGCTATACAAAAGAGCACCTTACGGAGTTAACCTCCTTTGTGTCGGAACAGAGCAGTCTGTCCGAGTCATGAACAAGGTACACCAAGGGGCGTCCGGACCTCACATGAACGGCTCCATGCTCGCATGCAAGATTTCGAGGCTCGGTTACTATTGGTCCACTATGGAGGTGGATTGCTACCAATTCGTCAAAAAGTGCATCAAGTGTCAAATCCACGCCAATCTCCAACATTTGCCTCCACATGAACTTTGCACCTTCACATCTCCTTGGCCATTTTCCACATGGGGGATAGACGTCATGGGAAAAATCACTCTCAAAGGAACCGGGGGTCATGAGTTCATCCTAGTGGCCATCGATTGCTTCACTAAGTGGGTCGAAGCACAATCCTTCGTCAAGCTCACCTCGAAACAAGTGGCCAAATTCATCCGCAACAACATTATCGTCTGATATGGAGTTCCACATGAACTTATAAGCGATCATGGGTCACACTTCAAGAAGGATGTCGCGAAGCTCTTGACGACCTTCAAAATCCAACATCAGCGATCCTCTACATATCGACCTCAAACAAACGGAGCCACCATAGCTGCAAACAAAAACATCAAAAGGATCATTCAAAAGATGGTCGAGAACTATCCCGACTCGCCCGATAAGCTCCCTTTCGCTTTATTGGGGTAATCGCACCTCCATCAGGACATCAACGTGCGCAACCCCGTACTCCCTGGTATACGGCATGGAAGCCGTATTACCAGTTGAGCTCAAAATACCTTCTCTAAGGGTTGCCCTTGAGAGTCAAATTCCTGAGGTCAATTGGATCAAAGCCTGCTACGATCAACTCATCACTCTGGATGAGAAGAGGTTAAGGGCACTACACTCATCGCACGTCTATCAACGACGCATCACACGCCACTTCAACAAATTCGTCAAAACACGCAACATCCAAGAAGGTGACCTGGTGTTGAAAGAAATCCGGGTACCCATCACGGACCCGAGAGGCAAGTCCAAGCCGAATTGGACCGGCCCCTACATCATTCAAAAGATCCTAAGCGGCGGAGCGGTCAAGATCTCCGACATCGACGCCCAAGATTTCTCCCAACTGACCAACTTGGACCAACTAAAGCGGTTCTACGCCTAACAAGCATCGGCAAACACATCCTGACAAATCTGGCACCAACTCATCACAAA
>BSSO01003794.1:0-15736 GCA_030267885.1 Mesembryanthemum crystallinum
ACAGATCCCTCAACATCAAAGCCAGAGTTCAATTGATATAGCACATGGTGGTAGCTCAACTCAAGCATCTGAAGTTCACAATTAAGAAGGGGAGCTGAAGGTCTTTTTTTGGAGTGATCATCAATCTGATGTGTACTAATCACTCAACAACTTGTGTTTGATGTCCTACTTTGGTGGTTGTTTTTGAATTTAATTTGGAGTGATCATGAATGTGATGTGTACTAATCACTCTAGAACTTGTGTTTTATGTCCTATTTTGGTGGTTGTTCTTGAATTCTATTCCACTTGTAATATATCTAACTTAGGAGTATGTTTGTCTATCTTTATGAAATCCCACTTGCATTTGATCGATGGTTATGGTTCTCTTGTTATTTGGAAACACTGACAGTTGTAATGAAGATTTGGTACCTTCAATGATATTGAAACTTGATTTCATTGATTCATTGCATAATACAAGCTTTGGATTTCTGCATTTTAATACATGGCTACACACTACACTTACAAAAGGTGTGCATTCTACCACTTCTAATACATCCCATTCAAACCCAAACAACCCCTCCTACATTCAAAACCTAGCAACCAACATAGCTAACCTAATTACAATGATAAACCAAGACATAAACAGAACCATCAGTGCATTTTTCTTAGCCTTGGATGTCCTCATAGCTTCTGCTTCCCTCTTTTCTTTCTTCAATCTCAACTTCATAATATTGGTCTCACAATTTAACAGCTTCTCCATCACACCTCATTATCAGCCTTCAATTTCAGCACCTGTGATTTCAATTCCTCATTCCCATTCAACAGTGAAATCATTTCCTCATTACCATGCCTTGATGCCCTCTTTTTAGCATCATCCTCCCATTCAAAAAAAAATGGCAATTATCAGTCTACAACAACACAACAACAATACAATCAAAATTGGGGAAATTTTGGAAACAAAATAACAACATGGATTGCAAAAAATGCATACCTTCCACAATGGGCACCCATAAAATTTTCTTCCTTTGTTAGGTCCCATATGAACAGTTTTAAGGGATGAGGGAATGTTGTGCTCACAATTAATTTGATGAATTGATGAAGAACACCCAGTAATTGATGACCTCCTTCCTTCATCTTTTCGCAAACGCCTTAGTATCTCCTCATTAGAGTTGCAGCTAGCCATTTCGCCTTCAATTTCGCCCTCAATTTCGCCTTCTGGGAATGGGAAGTTTCGATTTCTACGGTTACCAATTTGGGGGAAAAGGGGGGAAATTGTCAGGGAAGGGAACCTTTTAAAACGAGGATTTGGTTCGTACCGTTGCCAAATACACACGTCATCAACTGGTAAGGGCCCTAGTAACAGCGTTATGTACATGCACAATATTGTGACACAAATGCAAACTTGGGAATATTGCTGTGTAATTTAAAAGTTCGGCATAATATTGTTTTATGAGTGAAAGTTCGGAATATTTACATCAAATTTTCCTTTTTTTTTTTTAAACCAGAATCTTGGGTAAGGTTGAACTCTCAGGGCGGAATTTTTTTTTTATAAGGTGCTTCCCTACCATAAACATTTTATAAGGGGGGAGTTCACAAAAATACCTATATATAAGGTGGTTCCCCGCAAAAATTTCTTATTTGAATTCAAAATCATTTACTCTCTCTGAGGTTTAGAGATTGTCAAGTTTATGGATGATAAAAAAATAAATGCATTGTTTTCTACTACTCCCTCTGTCTCGCAATTAGTTTTTATTGGAGAAAATAAAATAATAGAATGAGAGAGAGTGATTGGTGAGAGAGTGTGTATATTTTTTTTATTGTATTTGTGAGTTAGTGGAGGGGTGTTATAGTAAAGTTATCGGATTTTCTTGGTTTTGAAACTAATTTTGGGATAAAAAATGTGGTGTTTTTGAAAGCTAATTGCGGGATGGAGGGAGTATTTTTTTAAATTCCACATAATCATTATTGATTTATTTGCCTAATATAGAAACTTGCTTGACAAGTTTTAAAGACAACCCAGAATAAAATTTTTGACAATTTTAAGATAAAGACAGTATTAAATTAATTCAAGCTGATTATCTTGACTAATGACTCTAATGTCCACACTAAACCAAATTACTAATGCCCCGTTCGGGATGGTTTTGTGTTTTAAGTTTTCAAAATTTTAAAAATAAAAACCAGTTTTGGTTTTGAGATTTCAGATTTTAGTTGTGTAATTTTAGATTTCAAAACAGTTTTTGTTTATCTTGTAGATAGAAATTAGGAGGGAAAGAAATGAAATGTAATTGAATTAACACGGGAGAGATAGGGGGGAGAGAGAAAAGGAAAGAGAGAGAGGGGGAGGAGAGAGAAGAAAGGGGAGAAGAGAGAGAAAGAGCTGCTGTTACATGGGTGCAGGTGAGAGAGAAAGAGAGGAGAGATAAAGGGAGGAGAGAGAAAAATATTACTTCCTCCGTTCTACAAACAAGGTGACGCTTGTATGTGAGTTGCGGATTACCAAGCGTCACCTTCATGTGAGTTGCAGATTACCAAGCGTCACTTTCTGTAGAGAACGGAGGGAGTAGAGGGAGTGTATAGGAGTGAGAAATTAGCATTTCACAACTAAAAACACAATTATAAAATCTTTTTTTTTTTGTTTTTCAAATTTTGGATCTCAGTTTTCAAATTCATTAAAACTCACAACTCAACCCAATTTTGCCAAACAAGTTTTGATTTTGAAATTTAATTTGAAAACCAAAAACTTACAACGTGCAACCACCCTGAACGGGGCCTTAATATACCAGCAAAACGGCTTCGTATAAACGCTTTAACAAGACTAACTTCAATGGTTGAAAGCGAAAAGAGCATTTTGCAAGTTCTACCGATCGTCTGTCGAGTGATTAATCAGTAATCAGTATTCTTTGCCAAAATGGATGAGATGAGGTTCAGCGAAGGCGAAGATGAGCTGTTTGTTTCAACGTCTAACTTCGGTATGTCTTTACTTGGCTTCTCTTTTGTTACACATATATGCCTTGTTATGTGTGTGTGTTTGTACTTCATTTCTTTTTGAGTACGGCTATGTTTAGCAAAATTAGCTGTAGGTGTATATGTGAAATGTTGAAATATGAAAAAATAATAGTAGCAAAATAATTGAAATTTGCTATGAAATAGTAAAACTATTAAACATTGTACCTGCAACTTTTCTTGAAAGTTGGTATGAGTCTCTTATTAACACTATAATTAGCTGTAAATAGTTGTTTGTAGTTACACAAACTATTTGATCACTGAGAGTTAGAAACAAAAAAATATGTAAACGTTCATACAAAACATGTTTGAGTGTGCAGACAGTTCAGGAGGTTGTTAGGTATTGAGACTGTATTGGAGATGAAAGATGAAGAATCTTGACATTCTTGAACTCTTTGGTTTAATGCTTAATTTTGGATCCTCATTTGATTGTTTCTCATGCCCCGAATTACCAAATTAGTCTTTTAAGTGAACAACTGTAGACAAATTGGTCTTTTAAACTTTTGATTACTAAATCAATGGGATTAAGGAAACCTAATTTTGTTACTATATCAATCCCATCATTATGATGAAATAATCACCATACTTGCTCGATTTCGTCTTTACCCTTAAAATTGTTTCTTCTTTCTGGGTTGGGTAATTGGGTTGCGCTTTGTCTGTTTTCTAAGTAAGAAATATATACATAAATCATGGGTAGTATTGTTTTTATATGATACCAATTTTGTTGCCATAAAGTTCTCTTGGATTTGAAGATGAAGAAGACTCCAATTTCTCTATTGCTTCTTAATCTTACGTTTTTGGTTTCTGGGCAATCGTTTTCTTTTGGGAGAAAAGTATATGATGGTGGAAAAAAAAGTCAGGTTTGGCAGCCTTGTAAGAAGAAGAGGTTTTGATTTTCAGATTTTTCGACCCCCGGAAGGTGAAGGAGCAACTTTTTGGTGGTGGTGACAGGTGGGGTGGTTGTTGTTCGGTGGTGGAGTGTTTGAGTTGGTGGTGATGGAGATGTCTCCATGGTAATGGTGGGAGGGGGTTTAGGAGAGAGAAAGTAAAGTATGGGGAAGGGGGTGGGTGTGGGTAAGGGGTAAAAAAGATGGTATTTTGGTCTTTTTACATGTTCATTTAACGACAACTTAATGGCAGTTAATGGTTAGGGGTACGGCATTCATTATGTTTGTATATCTGGGTAGTGGGTGCACAAACCTGAATAAACGGATACACTATTCAATACCCCAAACCTCAGGGGTACAGTGTGTAATATCCATTGATTATAAAGTGATGTATTTTTTAACGTAGTTTGATGTACTTTTGTTATACATAATTGCCATTAAGTTTCAAGATAAAACATTCTTATGCTATTGCCAGGGCCAATTCTGACACCTTATAATTTATGGACAATAGCAAAGGAGGAAAGCAACTTGAATGTCTTGTTGGAGTTGATCGGGGAAGGGCCTTGGAAAGATGCATTAGGAGTGGATATTGTGATTGTGATAGATGTAAGCGAGAGAATGAACAACCACAGAAGGATAGAGGAAGTGAGAAGTATAAAATATCTTGTCGAAAAGCTTGCCCAATTCACCGTTTGTCAATAGTCACATTTGCAAAAAGTTCTAGGTGGTTATGCCCATTGCGGCAAATGACTGAAAATGCTCAATCTGAAATCAGAAATCTAGTCGAGGCTTTAGCTGCTGATGGCACATCAAACATGGCTGTTGGCCTCGAAACAGCTGTAAAGGTGCTTGATGGCCGGAAATGTTTCCATGGACGTGTATCTGCTATCCTACTTATGTCTTGTGGCGATGAAACCCATGGGAATGCTGCTCAAGTTGGGCTTGGTGATGTGCCTATATACACATTCAATGTTGGTGGTATTAGTGAATCCGATGTATGGTGATCGAAACAACCTTGAATTGATACCGATCTTTATTATTAGCTAGCAATATCCAGTTATTTAGTAACACGCATGCGCAACCATCTAACCATTAAACGACCTAACCCAAGGACTACTTTTTTCTATTTAGGGGTTACTTTTATCAACTTAAGGGTGACATTATTTTACAGCATACGTTAGTTTTACAAAAGCACGCCAAGCTATGCAAAGTCACCCTTAAGTCGCTCAAAGTAGCCCATAAATTGCGAAAAATACATTGGATTAGGCGTCTAACGGTTAGACAGTTGTACACAAGAATTGCGCCTGCTGTAGATAGTTTTCATGATTTTACTCTTTATTGGCTAACCATATCTTGCTAAATAGTTTTATTTTACTCAATATGTAGGTACTTAACACAATCGCAAAAAACAGTAAGGGAGGCACTTACTCAATAGTGAATGTTGAAAACCTAACTCGCGAGAGAAATTATCTACTGCAGTTGGTCAATGTTTGGCCGGGCTTCTCACCGTGGTTGTTAAGGATCTAAAGTTGACTATCACACCAATGAAAATGAACATTCATGACAAAGATATTCATCCGAAAATTAAGATACTATCATGTGGAAACTATCCACATTCGACGATCCATGCTTGCGGATCTTAAAGCATTTCATTTGGCAATTTGTATGAAGATGAAATACAAAATGTCTTACCGGATCTTCTCCTCCCCGCAGTTTGCGATGACTTTTTGCAAAAAGTTATCCAAATCACTTGCTCGTATAGGTACGTATGTCAATCATTTATATTTATATCACCGAAACCGTGGATTTATTCATTTACTGAACAAGTTTTGCTTTTTCCTTTTTTTGAAAAAAAAAACCTATTTCTTATTCTTAATGAAAAAGTATTGCATGTGCATGTATTTTTTTTAAATTTTTTTTTTTGTATAAAATTACTTCTTTCAGAACAATATCCATTGATTTCTCTAAATTCTAAAATATTTTTAGAATATAGCATACAATAACTTGAGATTTCGCATGATGAATTGTTGTAGAAATGAGTTTGATTTGGAATAAGTACTCCCTCCATCTCAAAATAACTATCGTTTAAGGTCAATACGCACAAATTAATGAGACACTTAATTATAGAGGTTGTTAAAATAATTTGACTCCACCACCCTTCCATTAATTGAAATTAGATTCATTGGAAAGTGAAATTAGTAATAAATCACAAAGGTTTATTAAGAAAATGAGCAATTAATGTTGTATTGGAATTATAAAGTGACAACTATTTTGAGACCAAAAAAAAAAAAAGTTCGTTAAAGTAAATCGACAATTATTTTGATACGGAGGGAGTAAGAATTAGGGATGCCACATTTGTTTCAAAAAATTATGTAAAAACAAATGTGTTAGAAAAACACGAGGAAAGATTGATGCATGACTAGAGGTTCAAATGCGAAGGAACAATCGAAGAAACAAAGTGAAAGGACAAACAACTTTGGTTTTGAAAAATTTTCAATTCTTTGAAGAAATTTATTTTAAAGCTGAATTTTTTTGTGCTTACAGTTCCCTGCTTAATTTTCAAAACTGACAACAGAAAACTAAAAACCAAAAAAGTGGTTTCCAAAAACTAATTTTGAGTTTTCAAAAAAACTGAAAACTGGCAACTGACAACCACCCCAAACAGGGCCTTAATATTCTTAGT
The DNA here is from genome assembly GCA_030267885.1 of Mesembryanthemum crystallinum. Classification (NCBI taxonomy): domain Eukaryota; kingdom Viridiplantae; phylum Streptophyta; class Magnoliopsida; order Caryophyllales; family Aizoaceae; genus Mesembryanthemum; species Mesembryanthemum crystallinum. Next base: position 6,553 of record BSSO01003794.1, read on the forward strand.
ATGCTACTTTCTATGACAAATAGACATCCAACTCTACACAATACAACTAACCAACTAAAGTTCATGTTAATTCCCCTAAAAAAAAAAAAAAAAGTTTCATCATGTTAATTTAACAAACATATAGTACTTCCATAGAAATAGATTTATTTATTTATTTATATTTATTTTTTGGTGCGTTCCATAGAAATAGAAAAGTTGAATTGAATTCCAACATTATTATCTCATGCAAAACTAGTCCATTTGAATTGTGTTCAGACCGGAAAGTCTGGAAAGAGAACTTGGCCAGCAAAGAAAGTGAGATTATTTAAAATTCCCATATCAAGAAGTAGTTTGACATGATAAAAGAGTCTTATTCATGTTGGTGTTTGTCAAAGAATTCTCTTAATGAAACAATATAAAGGCCCTTCTTAATTCCTTATGATAGATCTAGCAATGATCCGCATTGATTTTGATTTTGTATCTATTGTATCCTCAGGGCCGGCCTTGGGGGTAAGTCAGGGTGGTCGACTGCCAGGGCCTAAGTCGGAAGGGGGCCCAAAAAAATAAAAAAATTACTGTAAGTTTTATCGTTAGTAGAGAGAATAAATGTATTATCTTGTAATTATTATTAAGATCTTGCAATTAGTTGAGTTGGTAAGGGATGAAATTAGTAATCATTAGGTCTATGGTTCAAATGCTAGTTGGTACAGACCCTTATGTTTACTTCGCCCTAAGGCCCACGAAAGGTCAGGAACGGCCCTGTGTATCCTATTACTGTCATATTAATCATGCATTTCTTATATGTTTCTTTAATTTGACTCTTGATTATACATGGTGATGAATAATTATGTGTTTTGCATGATCTATATATAGAGTGTTGGAGGGAAACCATATCAAAACCCTCATAAGTTGGTTAGTGTTAAACGCACCGATATTTTGCGGTTCTGCGACTCTGTGGAGATGATGATTCAGAAATCGCGTTTGACGGTTTTAGAAATGCTGGGGATGGCAATACAAATGTGCGACAATGAGAAATTCAACGATGCCAAGGAAAAGCTCAAAGAAGCCATAAACTTGATCGATTTTGATGCATACGTGCCTATAATACAAAAAGAGCTCGAACAACTGCAAGAAATTATGGGATCACCAGATGATTACAAAAGGAAAGGACGTCATTTTGCGCTAGCTACACAAACAACCCACGGTTGCCAGCGTTTTGCAGCAAGAGATGAAATGGATAATCTCTTTGCCACTCCGGCAATGGACATGGTTATTGCCCCAATTATCTCGGATGAAGAGGTTGATTATGCTAGTCGCAGTCGAGATTGTGGCACTCCTGGCATTGCAATTCTTTCCCGCAAGGCTATAAAATGCGGGAAAAGAAAGGAAAAACCTCCTATTAGCCTTCCAAAACCACAACCTCAGCAAAGGGGCCCTATCAATCGATGAAGTACACTCAAAATAGAGTATCAAATGATCAAGGAATTACTCTATATGAATGCTTCATGTATGGTTTAATTTTTTTACTTCTATTTTTTCTATAATGAAATTCTCTATATATGCTTGCCACTGTTAGTTTTTTGGAAAATTTGATGCCTATAATCCAACCTTTGGGCGGTCAAACAAAAATAATCCCACATTCAGAAATTGACAAGAATAATCCCAGATTTACCTTTGTCCCACAGTAATGGGCCAAGTGACATTTCCATTAACTCCAAATTACAGAAATGATGATGTGGCAGGGGTTAAAAAGTAAACGATTCAATGACATTAGTAATAAACCCTTACCACGCTATCATTCCCGTATTTGGGAGTTAACAAAAATGTTACTTGGCCTATTATTGTGGGACGAAAGTAAATGTGGGATTATTCTTGTCAATTTTTGAATGTGGGATTATTTTTGTTGAACCGCCCAAAGTCAAATTTACCTAGTTTTTTTCCTTTCTTTACTTCAGTCGATAATCATACCACTATGAGTGCGTCACAGAAGAGCTGATTTGCGTACTTTACGTTAAAATTACAAATTAGTTTCTCTTTGATTATGGGATTCTCAGTTGGTCACGGACTCACGGAAGTGTTTTTTTTTTTTTTTTTTGATAGAAANTTTTGATAGAAAGACCAATAGACGGTCATCGATCTTCCATTTATTTATCCGAATCATCTAATAACACAGCCTCGACCGAAAGCGGAAAAGACTCGTCCCAAAAGCGGTAACCAATCTCCCATGGCCGCACATGCGCTAGCTCATGGGCAACACAATTACCCTCCCTGTTAACAAAAGACCAAGAGACACTCTTAAAGCTACGTGCTACGTCTAAAGCGTCATCTATGACTAACTGCATTAAACTAGGACCCTTATGAGAATTATTCAAAGCATTAAACACAACTACACTATCAGTTTCAACCACTATCTCCTCAAATTCATGAGTTAGAGCTAATTGCAGCCCGCAAACCACAGCTTTAGCTTCCGCTACATTGACCTCCAAGTCTTCAATAAGATTCACAGTAGCCCCAACAATAGGCACACCATGACTGTCACGACAGATGATACCCAGTGCTGTGCCTGCGGACTCACGGAAGTGTTGATTATGTAGTTTACACACACCCTTGTTTTAATTTCACATCTCATTCCATTTCCCTGTCTATCGTATCCAACTTTTTTTTTTTTTTTTTTGTTTTTGGTAGAAGCGAAGATATGTTATTGGTCCTGTTTGGCAAGTGGCTGGTTACATGAGCAGTTGGCTGATAGCTGGTAAATGTTGGATGGTTATATTGACTGCTTTGACCGGCTGGTGATAATGGATGTTTGCAAAGGTGTTTGGTAAAATTAGCTGGTCATTATAATAGCTAGTAACTTGTAAATATATTGAAATTAAACTTATAAGCCACAAGCCAACCCGAAAAGCTACTCAAAGTGCCTTTTCAAAAGTTGGCTTGTTGGATGGTAAAAGCCAACCCAACCAACCACTTACCATACACCTTCTTTGGCTAGTCGACTGGTCAAACAAGCCAAAATTGCCAAAAGCCAACTCAAAAGCCATTAGCCAAACACCCTTATTGAGCGTTAGAAAGAGTACAACCTAGGTCATGTTTCATATTGTTAGATATATAGTACATGGTACTAGTTGAGATTGTACTTAATAAATTAAGAAACTAGCTACATGTTAGAAAAAAAATCCCCTTAATTCCATGAGTGATTACAACGAGAACACATTAATTACTGAAAATATTGCGAAGAACTTAAATAAATCTGAATAGGAGAACAAGAGACGATTTAGATCGATGGAGAACTTAAATAAAGGTTGTGCACAAGGAAGACTCAAGAAGGGGGGTGAATTGAGTCCTTACAAAAGTTTGCTCCTTTTTCACTCTAATCGCTGGATGGAACAGTCCTGGTGGAACAGTACCACTTAGACAGAATATATGTAATGAACGACTATAAAGAGAGAGTGACACACAGATTTATCGTGGAAAATCCCTAAACTCATCGGAGTAAAAAACCACGACCCCGTAGGGATTTTGCCACTACTACTTCTCTTATTAAGTAGAGCAAACACTTGATTACAATAGTAACCCACCCCTATATCTAACTCTATACCTAACATCCCAACAAGCTAACTCTAACTTGCTGCGACCCCTTCAAGTAAGTCAAAGCTAACAAAAGTAACAATATTTTTAGAATAAAAGAATTACACTTGTAATCCAGTCGTGCCTATTATGCAATGATAGAAAACAATCAAGAACACTTTTGCATGGAACAGTTCCAGCACCACAGATATACCGGTGAGTGTGTGCTGAAACGTGTTGGCTATGGAGGTGATGAACTCTTATGAATAATGGACGTTTTTCTCAATGAAAGTGCTTTGTTGAGCTTGCGAAGTCTTGATGATGACAACAATTGAAGTTTATTTGACTAATGGAACTTTGAGATGTTTCTTTGGTGCAAGGATTTATGATATGAAAGAAACAAGGTCAAGGATGGCATGAAGATGGCGCTATGATTGATAATATATTTTAGTCTTCATGCAAGAGTAAGCTTTACTTGTGCCTTGATGATACATGTTGGAAATAGTTTGGAAACAATCATTGTAACAGCCATAGTAACAGTCAGTCCAAAGAGTTGTAACGTTCAATTATTGGCTTTGGTTTAAAGCAAATAAACGTGTTTTATTTAGTCAGTTTTGGAGAGGAATTAACTTTGAGAATTCTATGGCTATAAGACTCGCTCTTAAGGGATGAGATTCCTATTTGACTAAATCTTGGGGAATAAGTCAGAGTAACAAACAGTTTTTTCTAGTATCGCTATACTTTTGAGAGAAAGAAAATCAAAGAGAGAATCAGAGTTTTGAGCAAAGTAACGTTTAATATCCCTTTGATTAGTTGATTGGCTGTTACTCACGTTGTCGCTGTTTCCTTGATTGTTTTATCTTGTGCACTTGTGAAGTTTCTCATAAGTCTTACTGTATTTTCTATTGGTTTGAGAAGAGTTGTGTTAGAGAGTTGTTTCTTGAGTTTCTGAGAGAGAGAGAGAGAGTCATTGTTGAGTGTCTTACTCTACTTGAATTTGAGTGAATTCGAGTAGAGTGAGTCTTGTGTTGAGACGTTGTATTGTGTTAGTGAAATTGTTAAAATCCCTTGTGGTCATGGTTATTTCTCCTTGGTTGAGTAAGGAGTTTTTCTACGTAAAATCCTGTGTTACTTTAATTGTTTCATTGTTTGTCTCTTTAAGTAACAAACGTGCAAGAAATTAGTATATTAGGATTTATTAATCACAAGACAATTAAGAATTGGAAGACTCAATTCACCCCCCCTCTTGAGTCCGCACCTAGTTCAATATGCTTGATGAACTGACCCAATACTCCATACATATATATAGGAGAGTATATGGTAGTTTCCTTGGTCAAGTAGATTTCCAAAATAGTGTCTAGGTACATAAACAAAGTTTACATACACTAGAACTCTTAAAGATAATTGACATAAAATATGCCAACTATTTAGGAAATCATGTATGAGATAAAATCAGATTATTTACCTTATAATTTCAGTCAATAACCGATTTACTTAAAGATAATATTTTCCAACTCATAAAGATATGGAAAATCTAATCTTTTAGTAATTAAGAAAGTAGTTGTTTTAGGGAAATTCTTAAGGCCCAAGGCTGAATATAATTTCCCAAAATCTATTGACTGATTTTATCTCATATAAATACTTGAGTAATTATATCTGAATATTCTCCAAAAGATTGCCCAAAAATAATCGAGAACATTCATACATGTTTTTTGGTCTAGGGCTGTTGCTAGATGGAACAGGTTCTTACATGGAACTGTTCCATCGAGCTCTACAGCTTAGCTCATTATCACCATAATTTCAAGGTTCCATTCTTAAGCACGGTTGACTAACTTCTAGCCAAAGCACAATGAACACTTACAAAGAGTATAAAGATACATAAAGAAAGCACAACTTCAAAGACTCCTTGCTCTACTTGATCTTCAAAAACGCTCCAAGGTTCAACCATCAACCATACTTGGTTAACCTACACATTAAACACACACACACACACAAACACACACACACACACACACACACACACACACACACACACACACACACACTTGCAAACACATTAGCACTTATGAATAAGTTCACTTGTTTGTTAATCTTCAAAACCATAAACTCAACAGTTTTGTACCAATCAATTATTGTCATAATTAAATTCAAATCGCTTGTGAATTAATTATTACTCCATCCGTTCTCTTAAAAGTTGGACAGTTTGACTTGTGCGGTCTCTAATACAACACTTTGACCATTAATAATTACAATTATATAAACTGAAAATTTATAACAAAATGATGTTTTGAAAATACTAATTAAGATGAATTTAAAAATTATATTTTTACTTTATATATCATTATAATTTTTCACAAAATAATGGTCAAAGTTCGTGAACTTTGACCTCTAAAGTCAAACAGTCCAAGTTTTAAGAAGACAGAGGGAGTATTTATTTATCAAAAAATTTACGGTGTACCCCTGTAATATATGTGTTTTTTCAACACATACCAGTAAGTTGGAGGACTTTATGATGTACCCCTGAAGTTTTAAACTTCTTTACAACGCATACGTAACATGGACGGGGGTTAAATTTTTTATTAAGTGAGACACAAAAATACTAAACTACCCCTTTCTCCTACCTATCTCTCACTCACTTTGTCTTCCCCTGCTCTCTTCTCCGACAAGCCCATAATCCATCTCCACGCAAGCCACTTACGCCCACCATAGTTTGCAATTAAACTTGCTTTTGTTTTTCATTAGCCTCAACCTAAAGCAGGGGAGGGGGATAAAGGAAATGACATGAGGCATGGGAGATGGGAGGGGAGCAACTGCATGATGCAGAAGAGGGGAAATGGGATGAGGCTACGTGACGTAGGGGAGGGGAAATGGGTTGTGTGAAGCAAAGAAAGGGAAGGGGAGGAGGTGGTGTGGGGGTAATTTGGTCATCACACCCCCAACATTACAAAAACTAACTTCCGCTAACCCTTCGTTCCATAATATGCATGCGCGGTAGATATCCTTAAAACTTTAGGGGTACAAATAAAGTCCTCCAACTTATTGGTATACGTTGCAGAAACTTGTATACTACATGGGTACACCATAAGATTTCCCTTTATTTTATTTTATTTTTTTGGCAAAAAGATAATATTTCATTTCACCAAAAGTAAGATATACAATGATAGCATTTCTAGAATCATGGACAGATTTCTAGAGGGGACACAAAGACCCTATGGAGTTTGCAAAGAAACATCAGTGGACGAACCTATGGCACCTTCTAGGAAGGTTACATAGGTTTGCCCTCATCACTTGTTAGCAAAGCTCCTATTACAAACTAGGATTAAAATTAAGAGACTCTAATACATGTTTCCACTTAGAGCATAACTGCCCTTTTACATAAAGCTCAAAGATAATCTGTCTAAAAATAGCCAGTTGTGTTTTCTTCTTGTTTTGGAATCTCCTCATGTTTCTCTCCTGCCAGATATGGTAGGTAGTAGCAGCTAGAAGAAAGGTGAGAATACTGACAAATGGTCTCTTGCCTTTTATCTTTCCAGTGAGCCATTGGAGCTCTATATGCCAGTCTTGTGGTGTTTTACAAATGCCCAGCCATTTGAGAATAGCCTTCCAAATGCCTGCTGAAAAAGAACAGTTGAAGAGAAGGTGCTCCTGGGTTTCTATGCTTGTCTAACAGAGGTTGCAGAGGGGGTCAACATTGAAACCCCATATTTGGATCTTATCAGCAGTCAATCTTCCATGTAATGCAATCCACAAGATAAACTTGTGTTTCGGGAGCAGACCATGAGTGAACATCAAATTTTTCCAAGTAACCTGAGGGAATTGTGGCAAAAAATACAAATATGCCTTCTGTATAGAGAATTTGCCATTGTGAGTGAACTCATTATGCTTGGTTGCTGGATCAGCAAAGTGAATGAACCATTTTGCAGCCATGATGATTTTCCTTATGGCCCAACATGCTTGAGAAGGGGCTGCAATCTCAAAGGGTGATTTACCCTTCAAATAGTATGTATGGATCCATTGAATCCATAAAGTATCTTTTTTTTTCACAAATGGCCCATAATTGTTTGCATATAGCAGCTCTGTTCCAATGGGTTATGTTCAGGATGTTTATTCCACCAGCACTAAGAGGGGCATGTTTGATCCCAAGAGATCAAAGCTCTCTTCGAGAGAGAATAACCACCAGTCCATAAATAGACTCTGCAGGCAGCTTCAATCAAATGAATAATCTTCTTTGGAAGTAAAAAGATTTGTGACCAATAAGTCTGCAAGCTGAAGAGAACACTTTTAACAAGTTGTAATCTGCCTCCATATGTTAAGTACCTAGAGGTCCAGCATTTGATTCTTGCAATGATCTTGTCCACTAGGGGTCTACATTGGATAATAGAAAGCTTTTTTGTAGATAAGGGAACCCCCAAGTACTTGAAGGGGAGTTCACCCTTAATAAAGCCCAGTGTGTTCAGTATCTCATCACCAACAAGAGGAGAGACTCCAGCCAAATATGCACAACTTTTGTCAATGTTAGCTTGAAGTCCAGAAACAGAAGAAAAGTGATTGAAGGCATTATAGAGCAGCTTGACAGAGATAACATCACCTCTACTAAATAAAAGTAGATCGTCAGCAAAACAAACATGAGTAATATTGAGTTTGCCACACCTGGGATGGAAGTTAAAGTCAGGTTTGTGCTGAAGTTGGTGGCAACTTCTATTGAGGTACTCCATTGCTAGCACAAATAGGTAGGGGGACATAGGATCCCCCTACCTTAACCCCTTCTTTGCTTGAAATGATTGAGTCAGGCCTCCATTTAGAAGAATAGAATAGCTTACAGTAGTTATACATTCCATGATCCAGCAAATATATTTGTGAGGAAAACCAAGAGCATAAAGAAGCCTCCTATGAAAGCCCCATTCAATAGAATCATAGGCTTTTTTGAGGTCAACCTTGAGCATACATCTTGGTGAAACCCCTTTTCTAGTATAGCCTTTCACTAGTTCATGGCTAAGCAAAACATTATCAATAATTTGTCTCCCCGCAATAAAAGCAGACTGAGAAGGACCCACAAGATAACTGACAACCAATTTATGCATAGCTGTCAGAATTTTAGCAATAATTTTGTATAAGGTTGTACAGGAAGCAATAGGTCTGAAATCCTTCACATAAGTGGGATTTGCAACTTTTGGCACTAAAGTAATTGTAGCACAGTTTGCAGCTCTGAGAATGTTACCTGAGGAAAAGAAGTGTGCAACAGCTTTACAAAGGTCAGGACCAAGAATGTCCCAAAATGATCTGAAGAACTCAACTGGAAACCCATCAATTCCTGAAGTTTTTTCAGCAAGTAGGTCCTTTAGAGCTTGCAGAATTTCAGTTTCAGTGATTGCCTGAACAAGAATAGATTGTTGGTTGAGAGACAGAACAGGTCCCTCCTTTATGATATTTGGATCAATGCAAGGTAGTTCAGCAGCACAGGAACCCATGAGATTTTTGTAGAAGTTTATGAACTCCTCTTGAACATCTTGTGGCTTAGTGAGCTTGACATCTTGTTGGGTATAGATGGAAGCAATAGTGTTTCTTGATCTTCTAGTTTTAAGCTGAGCATGGAAGAATTTTGTATTGCCATCCCCTTCTCTTATCCATGTACTCTAGA
>BSSO01003795.1:0-15731 GCA_030267885.1 Mesembryanthemum crystallinum
CTTGTTCAGGCCGGCCCAGCCTGTTATGGACGGGGACTTGGCCTATAATAGCCTGTTTGAAGCCATGGTTGATGCATTCTATTCTGCAATAGAGAAGAGCAATGCAGGCAATGTGGGCCTGGTAATTAGTGAGACGGGTTGGCCCAGTGCTGGAAACGACCCATATACAAGTGTGGACAATGCTAGAGATTTCAACCAAAACCTTGTTAATTTGTTGAAAGCAAAGGGGACGCCAAAGAGGCCCACTGAGATTTTGGACACTTTCATATTTGCTATGTTTAATGAGGATTTGAAGCCTGCTGGTGTGGAACAGAATTGGGGACTTCATCATCCGGATCAAAGCCCTGTTTATCCCCTGACATTGTAATTTTATTTATATGATTTAGGTGAGAAATTAAGCATAGATGTGCATTACAATGCAATGGGTTTTTAGTTATATTCTTCAGCTTGTTTGCAAATTTGTATACAGCTTTTTTTTGCCATGTGTTATGTTTTTATTTTACTTTTGATTTAGGTGACATAAATTTCGATAATGAATTTAATCAAAACTTCATAGTTGCGAAATAATATACGAGCAGAGTATTTTTTATGACCACCCTTTGCCACTTGGGTATTTAAAAACTCTGGTGCCAAATGAATATTTTTAATGGACCAAAAGTGCATATGAGTCAAAAATTCGCCGCCGGTGCCCAAAAGTTCAGTTATCCTATTTCTTTCGTACTGAAATACATTTCCTTGTTACGTTTTTCACCTAAAATCACTTTAATCCCCAAAAAAACCCCCTAACTCCCAATTTTCATGAGGATGAGAGAGGAAAAAAAGGGAGTTAGGGAGGTTTTGGGGGATTAAAGTGACTTTCGGTGAATAAAAGTAATAAGGAGATGTTTTTTGGTATGAAAAAAATAGGATAAATGAATTTTTGATCACCGGTGGCGAATTTTTGGTCCTATATGCGCTTTTGGTCCATTAAAAATACTCATTTGGCATAGAAGTTTTTTTAAATACCCAAGTGGCGAAAGGTGGTCATAAAAAATACCCATCTGGTAATTCGGCGTATTCATAAATAAAAAATCAAATATAAACCAACAAAATATACATCATGTGCATGTCATGGATACATGTTAACGGGTTTCGTTTTTCAATGCAATATAGATTGAGTGATTGGTGACAACACTATTGTGTTGTTGGCTTCTTGCTACCCACCCAAACCAATTTATGTTTGAAATATCTAACAATTATCAAGTAGCTTATGGTGAAGTTCTTCAATTTCCTTGTCTTCCCTTCTGTGTTTCGAGAAATTATTGTATGATCCTGTACCAATGGTTGATTCCATAAATATGTGAGAGAGGGAGCATTGGTCCTAGATCATGTAATAGATCCTCATGTGTTTCCTACTTTATCCCCAAATAGAAATAGTTACATTCTAAGAGCCAACGTAAATGCTAAAATTATTCATGCTTTGACTAGCAAGTACAACGTTGTAAAAAGAACACAAACCATGGCTTGCTTCTAGAGCATACATTAAAAAAAAAAACTATAGAAAAAGAGAAATACTATTTTTTTAAAAAAAAAAAATACAATGACGTCTCAATTTCAAGAATCGAGCTTGAACATGTAAAGGACATTTATTTTATTGAAGCCAAGCATGCTTACAAACATTATTTTCCTTATTGCAAAACAAAAATAAGCAATGCATCCAAACACTACTCCATTATCCTTAAAATGTCAAGGGATATACAGGTTCTATAGTTGGATAATGAATGCCCCAATTTTGTTCAACCCCAGCTTCCTTTTGATCTTCATTAAACATAGCAAATATAAATATATCCATTAATTGTGATGGCCTCCTTGGTGTCCCATTACTCTTCATTTTGTTAATAAGTCTCTGGTTATAAGCTTGTGCATTTTCCTTGCTTGTATAAGGCTCATTCCCGGCGGTGGGCCACCCAGTTTCCGACACGATTATCGGCACATCAGCCCCACCATTCTTCTCCAAGGCAGCAACAAATGCATCCACCATAGCCTCAAAAAGACTATAGTACTTGTAATTCCCATCAACCACGGGTGGGTGCGCGTTGAAAAGGGCATACTCTAGAGAGACATTGGTAGGGTCCGAAGCATAGGCAAAATACAGGTACACATTGATAAAAAGCGGGTGATACTTACCATGGCCAGCGAGCCATGCAATGATACTTTTCATGACTCCGCTAGCTTCACTAGTAAAGTCTCCAGCAGAAGGAGGATTAGACGTCTCAAGGACAATAGGGTTGACTGCAGTTGAAATCTTGATACCCGTTATGCCAATGGTATTGATGCCATCTCAGATGTTGTTCATCGCCTGAGGGATGAGCTTGGCGCCATCCCCCGGCGCCATCTCGTTTCCCACAATAATCCACTTGAACATGACATCGTTTACGTAGGGGGCAACGTTATTCTTGGCCCAATCCAAAGCTGCATTGAAATCACCAGCAATGTTCTTGACATCTTTGTTCCTTATCCCTATGGCGATTTCAATGCCTGAACCTTTCAGAGCATTCAGTGCTTCGGGTTTGGGCTCGTATATCCTCAAGAGCGGGATATTCTCTTTTTTATAGAGACTTATCACGTCGCTTGGTGATGGAAGATTATCTGCTTGCATCCCATAATCAACTCCAATAGCAGCACCTTAATATTGCAAACAAGTAATTAGATATTGAGCTCGTTTTAGACTTGGTTCATTTCAACTGAAACGCTGAATTTAACTGAATCTTAAATGGTAACTAAATGAATAAGTAAGAATTGAACTAAATTGAAGTATGAAAATGATGAAATGAACAAAGACTTACTTGCCGAATGCAATTGTATTAGGCTAATCAATACAAGCACCAACATTGTAAAAAGAATCGGATTCTGAAAAGAGAGCTCGGTCATTTCGGTCTTGTATAGTATATTTCTTCACCTGGCTAAGAGAAAGGGATGAATTATCTGGGATGACTTATAATGTAATTCTTCGACCTTTGTGTTGATTTGGTATTTATGCACATAATTTGGTAGAATTGGACAATTCATAACTTATTCAGACACAGAATCAACTAGGACCATGTTCCAATTCTGTATTTTTATTTCATAAATAAACTAGGATTATGTTCCAAAATCTGTATTTTTTATTTTCCTTGTATTTATGAGAGTATATACATTAGAAGAAAACTAGTTTTGGGGGGGAAAAAAATACTTTGTTTGGGTAAACTAGTTTTTTCAAGAGTTTCAACTTATGTTTGTACGTAATACTATCTAACAATTATCAAGTAGCTTATGGTGAAGTTTTTCAATTTCCTTGTCTTCGCCTCTGTGTTTCCTACTCTAGTTTATCTCCAAATAGAAATAGTTGCATTCTAAGAGCCAACGTAAATGCTAAAATTGTTCATGCTTTGACTAGCAAGAACAACGTTGTAAAAAGAACACAAATCATGGCTTGCTTCTGGAGCATACTTAAAAAGAAAACTATAGAAAAAGAGAATCACTATTTAAAAAAAAATAAAATTACAATGACATCTCAATTTCAAGAATTGATTTTGAACATGTAAAGGACATTTATTTTATTGCAGCCAAGCATGCTTACAAACATTGTTTTCCTTATTGCAAAACAAAAATAAGCAATGCATCCAAATACTACTCCATTAGTCCATTATCCTTAAAACGCCAAGGGATATACAGGTTCCATACTTGGATAATGAATTCCCCAATTTCGTTCAACCCCAGCTTCCTTTTGATCTTCATTAAACATAGAAAATATAAATATATCCATCAATTGCGATGGCCTCCTTGGTGTCCCATTAGTCTTCATTTTGTTAATAAGTCTCTGGTTATAAGCTTTGGCATTTTCCTTGCTTGTATAAGGCTCATTCCCAGCGGTGGGCCACCCGGTTTCCGACACGGTTATCGGCACATCAGCCCCACCATTCTTCTCCAAGGCAGCAACAAATGCATCCACCATAGCCTCAAAAAGACTGTAGTACTTGTAATTCCCATCGACCACTGGTGGGTTCGCATTGAAAAGGGCATACTCTAATGGGACATTGTTATGGTCTGAAGCATGGGGAAAATACGGATACACATTGATTAAAAGCGGGTTTTTAGTACTCGCAAGCCAGACAATGATATTTTTCATGACTCCGCTAGCTTTACTGGTAAAGTCTCCAGCAGAAGGAGGATAAGACGTACCAAGGACAGCAGAGTTGACCGCAGTTGAAATCTTAATACCTGATATACCAACTTTATTGAGACCACTCAAGATGTTGTTCATGGCCTGAGGGATGAGCTCGGCGCCATCCCCGGGCACCATCTCGTTTCCCACTACGATCCACTCAAACGTGACATCTTTTGAGTAGGGGGCGACGTTATCCTTGACCCAACCAACAGCTGCATTGACATCACCAGCAATGTTCTTAACATCCTCGTTCCTTACCCCAACGGCGACTTTGATGCCTGAACCTTTGAGGGCATTCAGTGCTGCGGGTATGGGCTCGTATATCCTCAAGAGCGGGATATTCTTTTTTTTATAAAGACTTATCACGTTGCTTGGTGATGGAAGATTGTCTGCTTGCATCCCATAATCAACTCCAATAGCAGCACCTTAATATTGCAAACAAGCACATATGATAATTAGATACTGAGCATCCAGCACCTTAATATTGCAAACAAGCACATATGGTAATTAGATATTGAGCTCGGCTTAGACTTGGTTCATTTCAACTGAAACGCTGAATTTAACTGAATCTTGAATGGGAACTAAATGAATAAGTAAGAATTAAACTGAATAAAGTATGAAAATGATGAAATGAACAAATTCTTACTTGCTGAATGCAATTGTATTAGGCTAATCAATACAAGCACCAACACTGTAAACAGAACCGGATTCTGAAAAGAGAGCTTGTTCATTTCGGTCTTGTATAATATATTTCTTCACCTGGCTAACAGAAAGGGATGAAATATCTGGGATGACTAGTAATGTAATTTTTCGACCTTGTGTTGATTTGGTATTTATACACATAAATTGGTAGAATTGGACAATTCATAACTTATTCAGACACTTAATCAACTAGGATCATGTTTCGATTCTGTATTTTATTTCATAAATAAACCAGGATTATGTTCCAAAATTTGTACTTTTTATTTCCTTGTATTTATGGAGTATATATATTAGAAGAAAACTAGTTTTGGAGGAAAAAATGCTTTGTTTGGGTAAACTAGTTTTTGCAAGCTTCAACTTTGGTGAGGAGGTCAAAAGCTCTAAAAGTAAACGCTACTTAAGGAAGCTTTCACTCAAAAGTTGAAACTAGGGTGTGTCCAAATCCGTATATAGAAATTTCGCGTTCGGATTTTTGGATATTTGGTATCCAAAAAAATATTTTTTTTTTTACTCTCTTTAAGTTACAATTTTGTGTTTTTTTTTTTTGGATATTTCGGATAATTTCGAATATTTTCGGATTTTTGGGATATCGAATCCGAAAATATTCAAAACTATTCGAAAGTTTTGAGTATCCGAAACTATCTGTAATTTGTAAAATCGATATCCGAAATCTCCACCACGATTTGGTTCCTTTATACTACACTTGAACTTTGTGAATTCTTCTAAACTTTCATTGTTGGTTTTGTTAGGTGCAACAATTGGTGTTTTCTATGGATTGAATAGAGATAACCTCCCATCACCAAGTGATGTGATAAATCTATACAAAGCCAAGCAGATCCCCTACATGAGATTGTATGACCCGAACCACGATGTTCTAACCGCCCTGCAGGGTTCGGGAATCATGGTAGTTGTCGGCACGAGGAACGTGGACTTGCCATCTCTAGCAAGCAGCCCAGACGCGGCCAGCCAATGAGTGCAAGCCAACATCCTCCCCTTCAAGGACAACGTCAATTTTGGCTGGATCATTGTCGGGATTGACGAATGAGGTGATCCCTGGTGACCTCTCTGGCCAAATGGCCAATGCCATGAGTAACATTTGCACCTCCCTAAACTCTGTCAGTCTGACAATCATAAAAGTCACGACCGCGGTCCACAGTCCCGTGCTAGGCGCGTCGTACCCGCCCTCGGCAAGAGTCTTTAATGATCAATCAAGTAACAACATGAATGCTATCCTAGCATGGCTATCAAACACCAGTAATCCTCTCTTTGTGAACATGCATCCTTATTGGGCTTTCGCATCTGACCCGTCCCATGGTGATTTGGACTTCGCCTTGTTCAAGCCGGCCCAGCCCGTTATATAATAGCCTGTTTGAAGCCATGGTTGATGCATTCTATTCTGCAATGGAGAAGAGCAATGTAGGTGATGTGGGCTTGGTTATTAGCGAGATGGGCTGGCCCAATGCTGGAAACGACCCATATACAAGAGGCCCACTGAGATTTTGGACACTTTCAGACTATTTGCTATATTTAATGAGGATTTGAAGCATGTTGGTGTGGAGCAGAATTGGGGGGGACTTCATCATCCGAATCAGAGCCCTGTCTATCCTTTGATATATTGTAGGCAAGCATAGTACAATATAGTGATTTTATTTTATGTGAGAAATTAAGCTGATAGGTGTTAGAATGTAATCAGATTTTAGTTCTATTCTTCAATCTATTTGCAAAATTTATTTAAAATTTTTTTTGACATGTGTTACGTTTTTATTTTTAGTTTTGGTTTAGGGAACATAAATTTCAATAAGGAATTTGATTATCAACTTCATAGTTGGTAAATGATATACAACTAGAGTCAAGAGATGCATGAAAACCTAAGATATTCAACGTTTAAATTTAGATAAGAAAACAAATATATACCTGACAATATGTATATCATTCATCAAGTGCAAGCATACATACAACCTTATTAGTTGCTTTTTCAGTGCAATGCAGATTGAGAACTCGACTACTTATGATCTAAGTTTTTGAATTCTTATTTAACTCCAAAAGAAGGCTTTGAACTTTGCATAAATTTTTATTTAAGGATCTGAACTTTTATTTTAGTAGTTTAAGGACCTCCATTCATTTTTTTTTTGACCAAAATACTCTTGCCTTTATATGGTTTACAATGACTTTTTCTTTCACTGTTTTTTTCTTCTTTCTTTTCCTTTTAAAATTTTATTTAAATCTCCATTTTCTTGCTTTATATTCTTATACCTCATATGTGTACTTTTTCAAAGATTGTATAGAATGTACTAGTGAAGGTCATAAATTAAAATATGCTCACAATTTTTTTTTAAAGTAGAGGTTAATTATTTTGATGAAAAATATTCAAATATCTTATGAGAGTTAATTGAATTGCAACAAAAAATTTGAATGTATTCAGATAAAATAAATGCAGTTTAATGCAATATATTTAGTTTTCTTTCAATGCAAACTTCCTTCCACTTAATTTATAGAAACATTGATTTTCATTTCCATTTATTTTTTAAATTAAATAAAGACAAATTATGAATTGCGTAGTAATTAAGTACAAGTAGAAATGCATAAATAAAAATATAAAAAATAAATTTTCACAAATATATAAAAAAATTTCTTTCTTGTGAAAGTCATTAAAGGTCTTATTATTTAACAAATTTTTCAAAATACGTAATCAAACAATACAATTTTTCAGGAATACTTGAAAATATGTGAGACAAAAAAGTAATAATATAAGGGGTATAGAGATATAATGTAAAAAATAGAGGTTAGGGTATTTTGGTCCAAAAAATTAATAAAAGTCCTTAAACCACCAAGATAAAAGTTCAGGTCATTAAACCAAATTAAAATTTATGCAAAGTTCAGGTTCTTTTATTGTTAACTCATTGCAAATGAAACGTTAATCTTGAAAAGTGATTGGTGACAACACTATTGTGTTGTTGCTAGTTTGCTACCCACCCTAAACCATAAATATGTTTTAAATACCTAACAATTATATAGGGGCTTTTAGTGAAGATCTTCAATTTCCTCTACTATAGTTTATCTCCAAATAGACAAAGTTGCATTCCAAGAGCCAACGTAAATGTTAAAAGCGGTCATGCTTTGACTAGCATGTACAACATTGTGAAAAGAACAGACACCATGGCTTGCTTGGCTTGCTTCTAGAACATACTTAAAGAAAATTATATTTTTAAAAATAAAAAACTACAATTACAGCCCAATTTCAAGAATTGAATTTGAACATGTAAAAGACCATTATTTTTTTTTTGACGCCAAGCATGCTTACAAACATTATTTTCCTTATTGCATTATTTTCCTTATTACAAAACGAATATAAGCAATGCAATCAAACACTACTCCATCATCCTTAAAATGTCAAGGGATATACAGGTTCCATAGTTGGATAATGAATGCCCCAATTTCGTTCAATCCCAACTTCCTTTTGATCTTCATTAAACATAGCAAATATAAATATATCCATTAATTGCGATGGCCTCCTTGGTGTCCCATTACTCTTCATTTTGTTAATAAGTCTCTGGTTATAAGCTTGGGCATTTTCCTTACTCGTATAAGGATCATTCTCGGCGGTGGGCCAACCAGTTTCCGTCACGGTTATCGGCACATCAGCCCCACCATTTTTCTCCAAGGCAGCAACAAATGCATCCACCATAGCCTCAAAAAGACTAGAGTACTCGTAATTCCCATCGACCACTGGTGGGTTCGCATTGAAAAGGGCATATTCTAATGGCACATTATTAGGGTCCGAAGCATAGGGAAAATACGGGTACACGTTGATTAAAAGCGGGTTATTAGTACCTGTGAGCCATACAATGATACTTTTCATTACTCCGCTAGCTTCACTGGTAAAGTCTCCAGCAGAAGTAGGATAAGACGTCCTAAGGACAACAGAGTTGACCGCAGTTGAAATCTTGATACCCGATATACCAACTGTATTGAGACCACTCAAGATGTTGTTCATTGCCTGAGTGATGAGCTCAGCGCCATCTCCGGGCACCATCTCGTTTCCGACTACGATCCACCCGAATGTGACAGCGTTCGAGTAGGGGACGATAACATCCTTGACCCAACCCACTGCTGCATTGACATCACCAGCGATGTTCTTGACATCCTCGTTCCTTACTTCAATGGCGACTTTGATGCCTGAACCTTTGAGGGCATTCAGCACTTCCGGTTTGGGCTCGTATATCCTCAAGAGCGGGATATTCTCTTTTTTATAGAGACTTATCACGTCGCTTGGTGATGGAAGATTGTCTGCTTGCATCCCATAATCAACTCCAATAGCAGCACCTTAATATTGCAAACAAGCACATATGGTAATTAGATATTGAGCTCGGCTTAGACTTGGTTCATTTCAACTGAAACGCTGAATTTAACTGAATTTTGAATGTGAACTAAATGAATAAGTAAGAATTGAACTGAATGAAGTATGAAAAAGATGAAATGAACAGAGTCTTACTTGCCGAATGCAATTGTATTAGGCTAATCAATACAAGCACCAACATGTTAAAAAGAACTGGATTCCGAAAAGAGAGCTGGACCATTTCGGTCTTGTATAGTATATTTCTTCACCTAGGTAAGAAAAAGGGATAAATTATATGGGATGACTCATAATGTAATTTTTCGACCTTCATGTTGATTTGGTACTTAATTATACACATAATCCGGTAGAATTGGACAATTCATAACTTATTCAAACACAGAATCAACTAAGATCATGTTCCAAATATGTATTTTTATTTCCTAAATAAACCAGGATTATGTTCCAAATTTGTATTTTTTTATTTCCTTGTGTATGTTGAGTATATGCATTAGAAGAAAACTAGTTTTGGGGGGAAAAAATACTTTGTTTGGGTAAACTAGTTTTTGCAAGAGTTTCAACTTTGGTGAGGAGGTCAAAAGCCCCAAAAGTAAAAGCTACTTAAAGAAGCTTTCACTCAAAAGTTGAAACTAGGGGTGTCCAAATCCTTACATAAAAATTCAGCGTTAAGATTTTCGGATATTTTTGGATATCTGGTATCCAAAAAAATATATTTTTTTCAACTCTTTTTCAGTTACAATTTTCATTTTTTTGTATATTTCAGATATTTTTGGATATTTCAGATAGTTTCGAATATTTTTCGGATATTTTGGATATCGAATCCGAAAATATTCAAAACTATCCGAAAGTTTCGGGTATTTTAGATATCTTAAACTATTCGTAATTTGTAAAATCGATATCCGAAATTTCGTCTCTTTCCCCACCACAATTTGGTTCCTTTATACTAAACTTGAATTTTGTGAATTCTTCTAAACTCTCGTAGTTGGTTTTTGTTAGGTGCAACAATTGGTGTTTGCTATGGGTTGAAGGGAGGTAACCTCCCTTCACCAAGTGATGTGATAAATCTATACAAAACCAAGCAGATCCCCTACATGAGATTGTATGACCCGAACCACGATGTTCTAACCTCCCTCCAGGGTTCAGGCATCAAGGTAGTTGTCAACATGGCGAACGAGGACTTGCCATCTCTAGCAAGCAGCCTAGACGCCGCCAGCCAATGGTGCAAGCCAACATCCTCCCCTACAAGGACAACGCCGAATTTGGCTGGATCATTGTCGGGAATGAGGTGAACGACCTCTCTGGCCAAGTGGCCAATGCCATGAGTAACTTCTGGACCTCCCTAAACTCTGTAAGTCTGACAACCATAAAAGTCACAACCGCAGTCCACAATCCCGTGCTAGGCCTAGGCGCATCGTACCCGCCCTGGACAGGAGCCTTTAGTGATCAATCAAGTAACAACATGAATACTATCGTAGCATGGCTATCAAACACCAGTAATCCTCTCTTTGTGAACATGCATCCTTATTGGGCCTTCGCATCAGACCCGTCCTATGGTGATTTGGACTACACCTTGTTTAGGCCGACCCAGCCCTTTATGGACGGGGACTTGACCTATAATAATAACCTGTTTGAAGCCTTAGTTGATGCATTCTATTTTGCAAATGCAGGTGATGTGGGCCTGGTAATTAGTGAGACGGGCTGGCCCAGTGCTGGAAACGACCCATATACAAGTGTGGACAATACTAGAGATAATAACCAAAACCTTGTTATTTTGGTGAAAGTAAACGGGAAGCCAAGGAGGCCCACTGAAATTTGGGACACTTTCATATTTGCTAGAGTATATTTAATGAGGATTTGAAGCCGGCTGGTGTAGAGCAGAATTGGAGACTTAGTAATTTATTTTCTGTGAGAAATTACGCTAAGATGTATTAGAATGCAATGGGATTTAGTTAGATTCTTCAACTAATTTGCTATTTATATTTTTTTTTTATTTTTTATTTTTAGTTTTACTTTTTGGTTTTGGCGACACAAATTTCTGGCAAGGAACTTAATCATCAACTTCATAGTTGGGAAACTAAGGAATCAAATATACAACCAAAGTTAAGAGATGCATGAAAATCTCTAAACTAGGAATCAAATTTATACAACTTCTGATCTAAGTTTGAATTCTTCCAATTAATTTTGGGCAAATGCGATATTAATCCTGGAAAGTGATTGGTGACAACACTATTGTGTTGTTGCTAGAAAGCCTACAATGCTACGCCTAACCCAAACCATAGATATGTTTGAAATACCTAATAATTATCAAGTGGCCTGGCTTATTGTGAAGATTTCAATTTCGTGTCTACCTCTGTTTTCTACTCTAGTTTATCTCCTAATAGAAATAGTTGCAATCTAGAACCCAACGTAAATGCTAAAATTGTTCATACAACTCTCTCTCTCTATATATATATATAAAGTTGGGTGATTTTATACGAGGATGATATGTGGGACGCCACGTAAGGAGCCAACAAAATGCTACATAAGCAGCCACGTATATTTCGAGATTCGAGAATAACATTTAGATGCCATGTAAGCAATCTATGAATAATGTCACACATTAATGCAATTTTTTTTTTTTAAATTATATTAATTGAGTATGACATTATGATTAGAAATTGTGTAACAATATTTTGTTTTAAAGTACAAAATAAAATAACTTTGATTATACAACTCTAAAAATTGTAATCTTTACATCACTGGATTGGGTTAAAAACTACTTCAAAATGAGATATATTTATCTTATGTTTGGCTTTGTAAAGTTGGTTGGAAGCTGTGTGGATTGTTGTATTATTTTAAAGCTATGCATGAACATGGGTAAAAAATGTGGCTGTGTCCAAAAGTTGTGTTTCATTTCAATTCATCATCCATATAAATGCATGTAAAAAAATATATTCCTAATTCGTAGGGGGGTGATATGTGTGGTGTAATGGCGGAGGATGTTACGTAGATGTCCATTTATCAATTACAATCCACATTAATGCTTTGTCTACAATGTGAAGGGATCTAAAATTTAACACCTCAAACACACCTATAAAACACAGATGAAGAAACAACCTAAGATTTAGATACGAATATATAAACTTTATATATACATATGTTTGGACCTTTGGTCTTCATTTTTTTAAGTATGTTTAAATGATTATATTGAAACATTATCCCTTTTCTTTTTTTTCCTATTGTTTAAACTTTAAATTACTTAATACTTTAAAAAAATATAAAAATCTTGAAAATAATTTTACATAACCACGTATAATAAACCATGTGACATAAAATGTGTCTATGGGAAGCACATGGTATAAAACTAATAAGAGATATATTCCAGTCTAGAAATAACAAAGAACCTAAACCGCGGCTTATTCTATAGCATAATTAAAAGAAAATTATGGAAAATGAAAAATACTACTACTAATTATTGGAGTATTACATATATATAATTTTACATGACAGCTCAATTTCAAGAATTGAGTTTGAACTTGTAAAAGACCATTATTTATTGGAGCCAAGCATGCTTACAAATATTATTTTCCTTAGAAAAATTTGTCAGAAACCACCTTTAAAAATATGACTTTTTATGCAGCTACCTTATAATTTCTTTTTAACGAAAACACCTTATAAAATATTTCCGATCAAGTCCAGCCACATTAACCTCTTTTCCGGCCAAAAAACAATGTGAACGGATCAAACTACCCTCATATGACTTGTACGTGGTTCATTTAATGTACAGAAGTGGCAAAATATAAGGGTAGTTCGGTCAGTTCACTTTGTTTTTTGGCTGGAAAAGAGGTTAAGGTGGCTGGACTTGATTGGAAATATTTTATAAGGTGGTTTCGTTAAAAAATATTTTTTATNTGTCTGCAAAGAGGATCTTCCTTCCTCTTTGCAGGTGCTCGCTAGGAGGTTTAAACCCGTGACCTGGTATATAAGTTAAAACTTGTTTACCAGTGGGCCAAATATCTCTTGGATATAAAAAATTCATATTTTAAAAGGTGGTTCTTGACAAAGTTTTTCTTTTCCCTATTGCAAAACAAAAATAAGTAATGCATCCGAACACTACTCTATCACCCTTAAAATTTCAAAGAATAGTTGGATAATGAATGCCTCAATTTCGTTCAACCCCAACTTCCTTTTGATCTCTATTTTTTTGGATAATTTCGGATTGGGTTTTCGGGTTTAGATATTTTTGAATACCCCTAGTTGAAACTAAACTTTACAGTTACAACTCATAGCTAAAGCGTGAAGCACAATCAACTCAATAAGGCACATTCTTTCATTGTTTCTCCAAGATATATATATATATATATATATATATATATTCTCGCCTAAAACTCCTTTTAATCTCAAATTGGAAACCAAATCAAGCAACAATTTCCATCACATGTCCTCATCAATGATAAAAAGGAAACAAATTACTACAAAGACCATCTATAATAATAGGAGACTGACAAAATAAATGAATATAGTTAATGGAATAATTGTATTAGGAAAAAAAGGAAAGAAAAAACGAAATCAGTTTGTACTTTTGTACTCTTTCAATTTGCAACAAGATCATTTTTCAAAAAATAAAATAAAAAATAGAAAAATTTGTCAGAATCCACCTTATAAAATATGACTTTTTTATACAGCCACCTTATATAATTTTTTTAAAGCAAAACCACCTTATAAAATAATTGCGATCAAATCCAACCACCTTAACCTCTTTTCCGGGCCAAAAATAAAGTGAATTGACCAAACTACCCTCATATGACTTGCATGTGGTTCATTTAATTTACAGAAATGGCAAAATATAAGGGTAATTCGGTCAGTCCACTTTATTTTTTCGCCGGAAAAGAGGTTAAGGTGGCTGGATTTATTCGGAAATATTTTATAAGGTGGTTTTGTTAAAAAAAATTATATAAGGTGACTGTATAAAACAGTCATATTTTTAAATGTGGTTTTTGACAAATTTTTTCTAAAAAATATAGCTAAATCTTAGAAAAGCGTAGAGCTACAATTTAACAATTAATTTTGATTGTGGCCATCACAATCGTAGTACTGAGGTGCATTTATTGACGCCACGCCAAAGGGAAGACGTACCCGAATGCCCATGAAACAGAGAGGGACGGGTCCTATTTCCACCATATTTGTAAATATATAT
This sequence comes from Mesembryanthemum crystallinum, assembly GCA_030267885.1. Classification (NCBI taxonomy): domain Eukaryota; kingdom Viridiplantae; phylum Streptophyta; class Magnoliopsida; order Caryophyllales; family Aizoaceae; genus Mesembryanthemum; species Mesembryanthemum crystallinum. The sequence goes on from BSSO01003795.1 coordinate 14,419, forward strand.
TTCTGTCCGTTCAGTAATTACGTTTCCAAACCACTAAAAAATTTATGTCATCCTTACATTTTCAAACCAAATAAATCCTATGACCTCACTATATTAGTATATTACTCCTTCACTATTCCAAAATACAATAAAAAAAAAAAAATTCATTTTTCACTCTCCAATCACTCACTACCCCTTATTTTATTAATTCTCTACCACTGACACTTTGGGCTAAATTTCTATTCTTAATATTTGTGCCCAAAATGGTTTGGAAATGTAGAGATGGGATATAGGGAGTATAATACTCTATCAATGTGGGAAAGTTTCTTAACATTTACTTAAATTCAGAAGATTTTTGTAGAAATTCTCCATAAACAAGCAAGATGTTTAATTTCATAGAAAAGGAATAAAGACCCCGTTCCATATCTGGAAAGTGATATATTCACGAGCAAGAAATAAGAGATGAACAACCTCTATTTAAGCTAGAATGTACTTGAACAATAGCCTGCTCAAAGAAAAATCTTACAGCAATGGCGCGCTCTTCGTTCAACTTTCATGTACTTTTGATCATTGTATTAGTCCTGGTTGCACAACAATTTCTTTTCACAAGTACGTGAATTTGTTAATCGAATTGTCTTTTTTCTTGTCAAAATTTTTGTACGTATTTATACTACAAGGGTAACTTTTGGACGAATTGGTTCCTTTTTACTAAATTTGAATTTTGTGAATTCTTCTAAGCTCTCATTGTTGGTTTTATTAGGTGCAACAATTGGTGTTTGCTACGGGTTGAATGGAGATAACCTCCCATCACCAAGTGATGTGATAAATCTATACAAGGCCAAGCAGATCCCCTACATGAGATTGTATGACCCGAACCACGATGTCCTAACCGTCCTCCAGGGTTCGGGCATCAGGGTAGCTGTCGGCACGAGGAACGAGGACTTGCCATCTCTAGCAAGCAGCCCAGACGCGGCCAGCCAATGGGTGCAAGCCAACATCCTCCCCTTCAAGGACAACGTCGATTTTGAGTGGATCATTGTCGGGAATGAGGTGATCCCCGGTGACCTCTCTGGCCATGTGGCCAATGCCATGGGTAACATTTGGACCTCCCTAAAGTCTATCAGTCTGACAAGCATAAAAGTCACGACCGCGGTCCATAGTCCCGTACTAGGCACGTCTTACCCGCCCTCGGCGGGAGCCTTTAGTGATCAATCAAGTAAAAACATGAATGCTATCCTAGCATGGCTATCAAACACCAATAATCCTCTCTTTGTGAACATGCACCCTTATTGGGCCTTCGCATCTGACCCGTCCCATGGTGATTTGGACTTCGC
>BSSO01003796.1:0-15728 GCA_030267885.1 Mesembryanthemum crystallinum
GAAAAAAAAATTGGATTTAACCACCTTTAATAATAGGGTTTTTTACAAGAACCATCTTTGTTATAAATTTTTTTTAAAATAAGCACTTTAAATGTTACACTTCATTGATTATAGCCACCTGTTGCCTGAATCCGTGAGAATTTTTTTTCTTCCCATTTTGCCCTTACCTAATTTTTTTACAATTTAATTCAAAAAAATCTAAAAAAAAAAAATCATTTCATCCCTCCCCATCACCGGCCTCAACCTAGCAGGTTGAAAGAGTGTTTGATTTTTTTTATTTAAATCAAATGGAAAACAAATTAAGTAAGGGCAAAATGGGAAGAAAAAAATATATGAGTAACTATATTCTATGAAGTGTAACATTTAAGGTGGTTATTTTAAAAAAAAATTATAGCAAATGTGGTTAAACCCAATTTTTTCTAATAATTATAATAAAATGAAATGAACTGAACTGATTCAAACTGAACTGAACTGAACTAAACCGATTCAAACTGAACTGAAGTGAACTGAACATAACGAAACTGAATTTAAGGAAAAATAGGTGAAGAGAACAGACCCTAAAAACGGTTTGAAAACGTGTGAACGGGACAAACGGAGTAACTCAGTTACTTCTGTACACATAATTGAACTAGTCCCCCTCTCTCTTGCTCTCACTTCTACAAAAGTATAAACTCAGTATACCCTACCTAGCTAACTTCTGTCTCTTTCCACATCATACAACTTCCAAAGTTCTAACTCTACCTACCTAGCAAGAGTACGTAATGCTATATCCATATTAGATATGGATGAAATTTATCCGTATCAGTTGGCCCCACACTCTAATGGGATATTAATACTCCAAACAGAATAAAAAAAATTCGTAAATAAATTTCATCCATATCAGATATATTATATGGATGTAGCATTACTTTACTTATCAACAACCTTTCCCATTCTAATCTGGCTATTACACCATTTGTTTTGTCTTCTCACTTCTGCATAGTACTTATGATTAATGGGGTGAAGAGAGAACAGAACTCTCCCACTTTTTGCTTCTCTCCCATTATTACACAATACAAAATCTGTTTTAATCTTTCTTTTTATTCATCTTGTTTTTATGACATATTGAGACTGCTAAGTTTAGAGCGAGTTGCGTACTTGAGTATGTTTTTAGTTTCTATTTTTAATTTTGAGATTTTTCAATCGATTAAGTTCCTGTTGATGTTGTTGCGGTGGTGGTGCTAATGGTGGTTGTTCTTGTTTTTATAATTTTGAGTTATTAGAATGGTTTTTAATTACTGAAATAAACAAGTGATTTTAAAATTTAAAAGCAATGATTCCCATAATATTTTGAGTAGATTTTTAGAAGCACAGGGGTCAAAATACATCTACATATATGTCACATTACGACAGATTTTTAGAGCCGTCACAAATCGGCAAATTTCTTATAGTGGTCATTCAATACTTACAATGAAAAAAAGAAGGGATTCTTTTTTTTTTTTTTTTTGGCGTTGGGTATGGCGAACTTCCTCCTTGGTCAATGTGGATAAAAGTCAGCTGCTAACACAATACATATCGGATGTTCCACGAATAAATCGTGTATGTGCTCACCACGAGGCTTATATCCCTAGTTTGTGATGTAAGTTATAGGGATTTTCCCATCGATCCCAGTGCTTAAGGTCCAGGGAGGATATATTTTGATTCTTCGGTTTTGATAAGGAAGAACTGCTGCAGGAAGCTTGAGCCTTTAACGACGTGGAGTACCTTATTTACTAGTGGGTCGAAACATCTCTTGAGTACTACAAGGTGAAGGGATTTTAACCCACTATCTTCTCATGCACATTAACGTCTTATGAGCTCTACTTTTGACCATTGTGCTCTCCACTTGTACTCGGTAATTTCATTTGCACCAAAGTGAAATACTTAGAGCCCCTCCAATGGGTATCAATAAATTGGATCAATTTGTCCCCAATGGAGACACAAAAGTGTATCACCAATTGATTCAATTGGTGAAGTAGTTCTGTGGAGAGAACTACTTCTACACAATTGAATCAAGCTAATTTGGCCCGGAAACCCAGGCCTGGACAGCTGTCCAGGCCTGGCTAATTTTTTTTGCCTGTTACACAATCAAAACGCAGTGTTTTGGTGCACCAAATAAAGGGGAGAACAATAAAACGCAGCGCATGGAGGGGGAAGGAGACAAGCAGTAGCTGAAACAAGCCAGCCACGTGTCGCGCAGTCAGACGGCCTGCAGGCTGGCGCGTCAGCCCGGCCAGTCTGCTTGTGCCACGTGGCGAGGCTTTAATTCAAAGCAAAAATTTAGTTTTTGGCTTATTAAAAAAAATCATAAAAATAAATAAAAATCACCAACGGCTATATTTTTTCGTTCTCTATAAATATAGACCAATTTTGATATGATGTGCTCACATCTCAGAATTTCCTCTTCTCTACTCCTTTCTTTCATAAATTTCTAAAATCATTAATCAAAATTTATTTCCTATAATTATGGATAATTATGGAAATAATCAAAATTCTCAACAACCACAAAATTCCCAAACACCCAAAATTTTGATTTAGTTAAACCGATTTATTAATGTAATTAATTAACGATTTTATGTAACACTTACTTATATTAGACTAATCAAATTATTAACTTGGGAAATTATGAGAGAGAAGATGTAGTGGAAAAGTGAGGTGGAAGAGATAGAAAAGTGGAATTGATCCAATAGATGGGTCTCCATTGGGGGTGTTATTTATGAATTGGATTAGGTAGATGGTGGGAGATGAGGTGGAAGAGAGAATAACCCAAATTGATCCAATAGATGGATCACCTATTGGAGGTGCTCTTAATGGATTGTGCGTTGGACCCAACAAAGGCCTGCAGTAGAGTAACGCGCGCTGGCCCAATAAAAGGCTTGCACGTTAGTAGCTCAAAAAAAAAAAGTTGGTGTATACGGAGTACTATATAAAACTAGCGTGATGATATTTATCTTCTCGGAATACATCTAATTTTGTTCTATAATATTCTTTTTACAAATTGTAGTAAAAACATCAAATTTTTGTAGTAAGAGATCAAACTCATGTGTTTATCCATCAATAGCTCAAGGCTTCCCATCTCGAGCTGATCAACATGGCATGATTATGTAATTGAAGTTTTGATGATGTCTTTCTAAGATGATTATGTTAGCATTTAGCAATAATATTTATGTACTAGATTAAAAGAATTATTAGATGTCAGAGGATGTTCTCTTTATGATCACATCAGCAGAAGGCAGCTAATGCAGGGCAACTTATCACCATTGTAGACACAAACAAGTAATGTTTCCAGAATCAAACAGAAACCTTTAATATCTCTCATTGTTACAGATTAATATCAGGATATGATTGTTATTCCAAGTTGCAACTCGCTCTTCAGTAATTGGAGAGGATCCTTGTTCGTCTAAGTAAGCGAGCTTCTTGTGCTTTTATCTCCCTATGCTAGTATTTTTCTTCGAGTAAATTTGAAAGTTTTCCTATCATTCAGCTTCAGATCGATTTATGTCAATTGAGCATTATTTTGGAAGTTTAAGCATGTACTAGTATCTATGCAAGAATATGAGGTATTTAGAATCGAATTGACAGTGTTTGCCGAGGAGAAATGCAATCATTGAGTTGATGCTTCATGACAATGGTAAGCTCTTGCTTCTCAGATAAAATCCACTCCATCCACAGCTGCCCCCCGGCCCATTCAAACTCCCACACCAAACTCGTGACAAAATACTCGAGGTGAAGCATGGCTAATTCATAGCCAGGACACATCCTCCTTCCTGCTCCAAAGGGCATCATTAATTTCGCGACATCTAGTTATATCTATTTTCGAAAATAAAATAAATGGGACCAACTTAAGACCTCTTGATCATTGAAATTATGATACCATGAGAAGAAACCAACTCGACCAAAAGCTTAATCTGGTAGTTGGAGACCTATTAATTCTTATATCTTTTAATAGTAACAATTCAAGGCTGTTGGCTTAATTATAGCCTCTGAGAAATGCGAGCTTTGAGCGGATGCTTCATGACAATGGATAACTCTTGCTTCTCTGATAAATCCACTTCATCTACAGCTGCCCATTCGAAGTTCCACACCAAATTCGCGACAAAGTACTCGAGGTGAAGCATGGCCAACCCATAGGCAGGACACATCCTTCTTCCTACTCCAAAGGGCATCATCTTGATTTCGCGGCTTCCTGTGATATCAAATTCTTGATGAGGAACTACATCAACGCCATCGTGTAGGAATCTCTCGGGCTTGAACTCCATTGGGTTTTCCCACACCTCGGCGTTCCAACCCATCTCTGCGACCATGAAGTTTACGATGGCATTTTCAGGGATCGTGTAGCCACCAAGCTCCACCTCTTGGGTCACAGCGTGTGGCACCACGAAGTGAGTTGGGGGGTGTCGTCTTAGCCCTTCTAATACCACGGCCTTAAGATACGACATCTTTGACAGTTCATCTTCTCCGATATAAGCTTGTTGTTGTTGATGTTGATTATTAACCCAACCAATCATCACTACTTGTTCGATTTCTTGGAAAAGCTTGGCTTGGATGTGAGGATACTTGACAAGGTTGGCCATAATCCATTGCAAAGTTGTTGAGGTGGTGTCAGTTCCGCCGGTAAGGAATTCAGAGCAAGCACTCACCATGTCTTTCTCAGTTAGCTTCCTCTTTGTCTTCTTGTTACCGCCATCATATTCGTCCTCTATCTCGAGCTTCAACAAAGTGTCTACATATGAAGTCACCCATGGTGATCCTCCCCTTAATGCACTACTCTTTTGATCACTATCTTGATGTTGATCTCCATTTTGATTTTCATGGTTCCCAACTGTGGCTGCGGTTACCTTACTTGCTCGTGCTTGTATGAGTGGGATGAATAACTATTATTACGAGAGAAAGACTCACATGTGAGTGTCCCGTTCAATATTTGTAGACACAAGATTTATATAGTATAAACCTACTTAACCTAAGGTGTGTGATTTCTCTACGTGACACCAATCAAATTTTTCTGAATTGAAGAAATCCCTAGACCCTAGTGGCCTATTCTATCTGATATAAGCCCAATTAGGTTATGTTTGACATATAGGTATTAAGAGATAAATGATTGATTGAGCCTCCAACTACTAGCTTAAGTTTTAGGTTAAGTTGGTTACTTCAAATGGTACCAAAGCTTCAGTTATCAAGAGGTGTTGAGTTCGAATGTTGGCAACCCAGCTCCCTTGGTAGAATTTCAGAGTGAAATTTCACTACAGCTCAAACATGACCTTATTTTCATAATGAAATTTCACTGAAATTTGTGTCATCTACTACTCATGTAGGCCTGGTGTAGGCCCAATGACTATTTAATATTACCTTCTCTTGTTTGGTCCTCAAGCTATGGAGCTCCTTCCAACGGCCATGGAACAAGATCTGTGTCAACCGCGGCCATAAGTTAAGTATCTGGTAGCGAGGGGAGGATGCCACTAAGCGGTGCTGAACCGCTTCCATGTCTCGGATTTGTGGCTCGTCGAGCTTGTCCCCAAAGCACATGTACACAAGCAAGCTAAACATTACAAATCGGAAGTGCTCCATGACCTCAACAATGCCACCAGTAGCACTCACTTGATCCCGTAGGCGGGTGAGGAGAATGTGGAGGACCCATCTACGAGCGTGAGAGTAGTCTTTGATCCGAGAAGGGTGGAGGAGGCGGGAAGTGAGGTTGCGGCGAAGGAGGCGCCAGTGGGGCCCATAACGAGCTGAGGTGATGTTGTGGTGGTTGTTGGTGATGATCTTGGGCCGGTCAGCGAATACGGCCCCTTTCTTGACCAGTGCCTCATGGGCCAAGGAATGACTGAAGATGCAAATGAGGGGATGTGGAATAGTCCGAAGGGCGACTATTGAGCCAAACCTGTATTAAAGATATGGAAACATTAGATATGGAAAAAATGCGATATGGAAATACTTTTCCAGTCACACGGCTAACACACATACTTGGAGGAGGAAAACGTGATATTTCGTGGTACTAAGTACCACATATGCTTCCTCGCTCCAAATACCAGGCCTTATGCTTAAGGCCGACTCATAAGAGAATTATTGACTTAGAGTGCGTAATATACTATTGTAATCTTTAATAACCTGGTTCGGAGGAACCTCAGGGCGGCTTCCGCCTTGGTTTGTGGTCGTCGGATCCACTGGATGCTGTTGAAGATGGGCACACCACCAGGACCAGGTGGCCATTTGGGTTTTGAGTTGGAGAAGATGGAGGAAGTTAGCACAAAATTGAGCAGGATGGCCAAACATGCCGTTACCACAGTTATTACAAACCACATCTCCATCATGTGAGGGTGACAACTTTTGTTGTGAGTTGGTTGACAATTATATCGAGTTATTGTTTTTGTCTTTGATATATCCAGCTACGTTGAGCAAAGTATCTATATATTGATTTGGCCATAGAATAGGAAAATAAAATATATTACTTGGATCATATGTGACCACGCCACCCAACCCAAATCTTTATGCAAAGTCTTCTTCAATTGATGTTTGGCTACCTAAGGCCTTGGGGCGTCTACAATGGGCATAACTATTGCTGCTGCAAGCAATACTTCTTCGAATCTTCCTGCGACACGTGGAATATGACAGCTTGCCTGCGCGACATATCAGTACTTTAGCAACTTGTTTAGGCTACCATTTTCCACAACAGTTGTTCCATGCGCAAAAGTGTCTATAAAGTTTTGAACTAGTAGTTAAGATTAAGTCCTTGGGTACATTGAGTTTCACGTTTCAAATTTCTAATCCTTTGTGTTGTATGTAACTTTATTATAATAGCTTAGTTGTACCTCCCTTGGAACCCAAAAAAACAATCACACTGCAATATTCTATATATATAATGATATTCTGAATCAGTGTAATTTATCCATCATATACACTTGTCAGAGAAAAAAAAAAACCTCCAAACGAATAGATTACAGCATTTGGTTATTTAAAGGATTACCAGTTCAATGGTTGAAGGAATAATTCTAGCAAGTTTACCTGCTCTAATCCTAGACAATTCTATCCTAACCTTATCACTAAGTTCATGAATGGTGTCAATTAGCAAGTAATCCCGCGGATCACAGATGATTTTCTCCAGAGTGGTGGCTAAACCAATGTGAAGTATCAGTTCAACATCAGCAAAGCACCCACTGAATCCAACTACTTCAAGTCTCTTCAGGGTTGAAAAAGTCTTGTGCTCTGGTTTTGCTTCTGTTTCTGAGTCCTGCTTCAGCTTCGGCTCATTATAAGACCGTGAACAAGTCTGATACTTTGGTTGTGCATCAGTTCTTGAATATTGCTTCGGGTTCGGCTCATTCACAGGTTCAGCCTCCGATCTTGAACAAGTCTTGTGCTCCGGCTGTGCCTTGGTTTGTGGGCATTGATTTGGCTTTGGCTCAGCCTCGGACATCGAATTTGGATTAGAAAAGCACCCTATAGATCTGACCAATTTTCCACATGCCCTTTTTGTCCCTTTGGCATAAAGAAAAAAAAAATCAATTAGTAGCAATTATAATTCATATGATGAAACATTTACTCAAAATTAGAGAACTGTAGCTTGAAAATCATGTCCACATGATAAGCATGTGGTTATATAATGGACTCTATAATCTATTATCATATTTTGCATTAAAAGCTAAGAGACGTTTTATGAAGATTGCACATGATATTACCATTCTTGTTGTAAATTTTTACCTTGAACGAAACGAGCAGTTGTAGTATGAGAAGTCTTATACCGCTGTTGTGCCTCAGTTTCTAAGTAGTGATGTGTTTCCGGCTTATTTTCTGGCTCGTCCTTGAGATTCGGATGTTGATTCTCTAGCATGTCAAGATTGCTCTGTTGTGCACTTATTATGTGTACCAAGGCTTCTAGTGTCCTCCAGTCATGACATTCTAACAATTGCTCCATTTCTGGCTCATTTTGTCGCTTGCCCTTGGGATGCAGAGGTGGATCAACTAGCATGCCGAGCTTGCTCCTAGATGCCTCGTTTGTTTGTAGCTTACTAGCCGCATGTCGTACATGATCAGTTTCTAAGCATTGTTCTATCTCTGACTTGTTCTCTGGCTCATCATCTTCTTGTAGCTCAGTAGCCTCCTTAGGAATATCTTCATCACTCCACATTACCTGCAGGAGGACCACAATTTAGTCATTTTCACAATGAATTAACGATGGCTTTATATTTTTAGACATGGCATTTGGCAAACAGGTCATGTCCAAGATTAGTAATTTCGTGTTCAGTATAAGTTGATTTCGAATTTACTCGGATTCATAACAGTCTACGGATTGGGTAAATTTTTTCGAAGTTTGTTTTTGGTCCATAAAAGAAACATATGCGTGCCAATAAATTACCTATGGTAGGGGACTGGGGAAAGAGAGTTGAAGCCATGTAGTGAATTTAAACACTGATGAACACCTTGCTTGGAAAATTAATGTGCACAATATCGCAAAATCAATAACAAGAAAGGAATTATTGATACATGCACTAAAGCAATTTCAGATAATTGAGATGGGCTCAAGATCTGAATATATTCAGAGGTATAGGTCACTTACCAGCAGCTTGAAATCATGCAAAACCGGACATGCCTCAATTAAGCGTGACGCCAAGAAGGCTGTATCTCGAATAAGAAGCAACTCTTAACTCTAGATGCTTGACATTGCGGAAACAAGGAATAGTTTCAGTAGGAATCTTACCAAAACGACCCTGTACACAAAACTGGGGGAAATAGAAAATTTAATTAGGTTATTGTTAACCCAACAACATACATAAAACATACAAATTTAATTTACATGAGAACCAAACATGGTATTATAGAGTGTCTCTACTTATTTCAACCGAATGATGTTGAAAATAAATACTAATATGTAAGAGAAAAAGTAAGCTGTAGAACTAAAGTGAATGCAGTAGGAAAACGATGAAATAAACAACACCTTCAAGTAATATCAAAATTCCAAAAAAACAACAACTACTTACCTCCACCAAATTAAGGGAAAGCGTGGACAGTTGCATGGAGAAGTAACTAATTTGGCGGAACATTGGAAATGGGTCGCGACAACATTGCCCACCAACAGATGCTTCAACAAGTGCCGGTACACTATTGAACACTATGTTTGCACCAGCACAAGGATACAGATCAAAATACTCGAAAGACCTTAGATTCACTGCATAGATCTCGAGTTGCTTCAGATTAGGGCAACAGCGTATTGCCAAGCGTTTCAACTTGTGGGATGAGGGGTTTGTAACCTTCAAACACACAAGGTCATTTGACGCACGGACAAATATCTCTTCCAAGAAGGGGCACTGCGACAGAACTAATTCGAGGATTTCTCCACTTATGCCAACGCCACTTAGATGTAGCGACTTGATGCAATTGATGCAACTGTTAATACTATCACAAGGTGGTCCTGGTGGTGAGTGCTTCAAAGTCTCGAATCCTAGAGCATAACGATGAAGATGACTATAAATTGAATGTTCCATGCCTAACTCCAACTTCTCAACTCCTTTCGAGACAGCCAGTTTAACCAACTCGTCCACATGATTGGCATCAACATCGCCTGCGAAATGGATCTTAAACTCGTTAATGGATCGAGCACGATGTGAACTCATAATTTGATGAACCCGGTTCAAATATGTTTCCATTGATTGGTGTTGATGACCAAGATCAAGACGAGTGTAATAAGGCCACAAATTTCCCCATCGTTTCGAAAGGATGGACGTCTTAGCTGCTTCTTTAAACCCTAAGGGAGACAAAATTGCAAATATGATATCATCTGTTAATTTACTAATCCTGTCTTCACCTTGATCATCATTATGGTCCTGCAACATATATGACATTAAATCTGATGAATAACTCTTCGATGGAAAATTTGCAAATATATATATTGATCATTGCAATTTGCTAACGATAAAAAAGCAGAAATTTTTCGAACATGATCAATGTGACATAATTTAGTTACTCGTACCTTTTGTTCTGGAGATGAGGGGGCAATAGAATTCGACATTGCCAAACCACAACTTTCTGAATCAGTGCAAATACCTAATGTTTGAGGAGCACAGATTATCTGCAATAATAACAGCAGTCTAGTTAGATTTCTAAAGGGGTTGGGACTTCTTCCACTTACTAAGTAAATTGTCAATCTCATCAATTTGATCGAACTAAATTGTCTTTAATGTCAAATTATACAATTACAAAATAATTATAAAAAGAAATCAAAATCTTGGTTGAAACCAAATTGAATTTGACTTGAACCAAACCGATAGACAGTTTATCACGAACGATCACCTTGCACAACAAAATTTTTAGAAACTAATCTTGTCTAATAATGATCTAATTAACTAAAACTAGTGCTACTTATAACTTGAAAAGAGAGTTTATTGAGAACCAAATTCTATTTTCCTGAGAGTTCTTGAATTCGAGTTTATCAGATAAAATCTATATTTTTGCCCTAAGTACTCCATATACTAATAATCAGATTCTAATATTTGTTGAGGTATAATAATTACCCATGAGTTCATGGGTTTGATACTTTGGGCCTTATTTATCAGCTCACACTGGTACACCTCAAACCCCGATTCTCATACAATCTCACTCTCCTAGTACGTATAAATACCCCACTCCCTCCTAAGAAGAGGGGATCGGACTTCTCTGTCTACTATATTCTCTCTATAAATTCCTTATCTTACTCCCAACCTGACTTGATCATCGGAGCTTTCACCAACATGTCTCGGGCTAGGTGAAAATACACCCGGGCTAGTTTCACCTCTGTTTTGCAGAAGAATTTTCGGATCATAACTACTCGGACCATATCCATTAAACTGTTTTCTTTTTTTTCAAATCATCACAAGCAAAAAGTCTATATTTTAATTACATTGCAATTGAAAGAATAAGATAGCTTGGAAACATTGATTACCTACACGAATTTATTCGTGGAATACCCAAGGTCGTGCGTTAGAGGTGCCCTGTAGCCACGACCAAGGAGAAAGGAAGTTCCCCTTGCAGACACAAAAAAAAAAAAAAAAACATACAAACCAATAAACATCAACTGCGATAAAATCCAATAAATTTAGGTATAAGAACAACTAGTTCAGATAAACAAATTATAAAGGACAAATTAATCAAAATTTGGAGTAAAAATTAAGGGAGAGAAAACACATACAAGTTGCAGTTCAGCGAGATATAGTGAAGTCGCAGAGAAAAAGGGAAAATAAAACTGTTAAGGGCTCTTTATATCGCAGAGAAAGAGGGAGAATAAAACTGTAGAGCTCTCTTTATATATGCACCAGCCTATTTAATTCCGGTTGTCAATTCTGACCGTTTATTTACCCATCATCTAATCGTTCATAAATAACTGGAGTGATTATTTCCTCGTTCTTTAAAAATCTTTACTTCCATTATTTTGGGCGTCAACCCGTCAAGATTTTTAAAGAGTATGACAAATGGATTTCTTAATGGGAGATGATAAAATGAAAATTAATTTTGGAAATTAATTTTGAAAATTACTACATGAAAAGTTGCCAATCAATTGTAGAGATTTCTAAAAGTTGCAATTAAGTATAGACAAATACACGAAACAAAGCAAAATAGATTAAACTAAAAGCAATACTTTGGGAGTATTTACATTACGTTGGATTCTCCGTAGTTTAGATATTTTAAAACATTAGCTGCTCATTTTTAGTTTTTCTGAATCCGTGCAATTGCACGGGTAAAAATCAGTTACAAGTTTGTTTAAATGTATGAGGGATATTCCAATTTCAACTAGGTAACTTTATTATGCTTTTTCCCCTTGTATCATACTAGGAGTATATAATTTTCCTATCATTCAGCTGCAGATTTAGGTCTGTGCATTATTAGCTAACCTAAGCCTATACATTTATAAGAACATGATATATTGCAACTAGTTTCTCTCTTACAAAGCGTACGGTTACTACTTTACTTACTTAGAGGTGTTCTTGCTGATAGTATGGAAATAGTGATCTTGGACTACCTAATAATTCCTTGCTGTCGTCGATGACTTAAAGAAAGCGACACTCCCTCCTCCTCTTTCAGCGTCTGGTCCTTGAATTCAAGGGAGCAAGTAGCTAGTTTTATATATGGTTTTGCCTAGGAGAAATGTAGGCAAGAAGTGGATGCTTCATGACCATGGTAAACTCTTGTTTCTCTGATAAATCCACTTGATGATCATCTCTTACCTGCAGCTGCCCATTCGAAGTTCCACACCAAGTTCGCTACAAAGTACTCGAGGTGAAGAATGGCTAACCGAAAGGCAGGGCACATCCTCCTTCCTGCTCCAAACGGCATCATCTTAATTTCGCGGCTTTGAGTGATATCAACTTGACACGTCTGTAGGAATCTCTCGGGCTTGAACGCCATTGGATCTTCCCACACTTGGGCATCCAAACCCATATCAACGATCATGAAGTTTATGATGGCATTTTCAGGGATCGTGTAGCCACCGAGCTCCACCTCTTGGGTCACGGCATGTGGCACCAAGAAGTGACTTGGGGGGTGTCGTCTCAACCCTTCTAATACCACGGCCTTGAGATACGACATCTTCGATAAATCATCTTCACCAATAAAAGCTTGTTGTTGATGATCGTTAACTCCTCCAAGGACTACTACATGTTTAATTTCTTCAAAAAGCTTGGCTTGGATACCAGGATACTTGACAAGGTTGGCCATAATAATCCACTGCAAGGTTGTTGACGTAGTGTCAGTTCCTCCAGTAAGGAATTCAGAACAAGCACTCACCACTTCTTGCTCACTTAGCTTCCTAATATTCTTCTTCTTGTTACCATGCTCGTCCTCGTCCTCGTCCTCGTCCTCGTCCTCGTCCTCGTCCTCTATCTCCAACCTTAACAAAGTGTCCACGTACGAAGTCACCCATGGTGATCTGCCACCTAATAACAAATTACCCTTTGGATCACCATCTTGATGTTCTTCTCCATTTTGCTGTTTATATTTTTGAATTGCGAATGTGGCTGCCTTGCTTGCTCGTGCTCGAATGAGTGGAATGAACAACTGTTAAGAAAGAAATACTCATATAGTCATATATATGTGATTGTCCCATATCAAAAGAACTGAATAGAGTAGGTTATTAATTAACATAGGATGTGTGATTCCTCACCCTTTTTAAAAGGTGGGGAGAGTGTAGCATTATAATGCTTAGACTAGCTTGATGCATGAAAAATATACACCCTCCGTCCTTAAATAAAATTTCTAATTCTCTTTTTGGTACGTTCATCATAAACTTTCCACTCATTCTTTTGGCCTTAAATTGTCACAAATGTTACAAAAATAACCCTCCTTACATCTATTCCCACTTCAAAAAAAAAAGAAAAAGAAAAAGTGAATAGGAATGGGTAGAGAGTAATTTTTTAATGTGTGTATAAATCAACTAAAAAGATTATTGAAGGACGGGGGGAGTAATTCTTATTCCATTATCAAAAAGAACTGAGTGATGATCTATTCCACTCAATACCATTTAGGTTATGTTTGGTACGTAACTTTTTGATGAGATTTAGCTTCTTTTACCCAAATAAAAAAAACAAAAAAAAAACGGAAATTTCCTATGGTACCCCTGAACTTTGGCCTAATGTCAGTGGTGACCACGCTTTTCCAATAATGCCAGTGGTACCCCTGAACTTTGACATTAACGTTTTTCGTACCCTAATGGTTGACGGAGCTCTTTTCCATTAGATTTTTTTTTATTTTAGTATTTGACTTAGTTAATTTATGGCGCACAGTAAAATGATTAATATACCCTTACTTGCCTTAATTACACAACGGCTAAGTATTTGACATGCCTTTCCCTTATAAATCAACCCACCCACCACTGTCACACCTTCAAAAAAAAATTTCAGATTAATAAGAGGAATGTTTGTCAAATATCTAACAGTTGTGTAATTAAGGCAAGTAAAGGTATATCAGTCATTTCACAGTGCAACCATACATTAATTAAGTCAAATAGTTGAAAAAAATCTAACGGAAAAGGAGCTCCGTCAACCATTAGGGTATGAAAAACGTTAAAAGTCTAAGTTTAGGGGTACAAAAAATGTTGAAGTCGAAGTTCAGGGATACCACTGGCATTATTGGAAAAGCATGGACACCTCTAGCATTAGGCCAAAGTTCAAGGGTACCACAGGAAATTTCCGAAAAAAAAATTATAAAGCTTTGTTACCATTTTCAAAAGTTGTAGCTTCTTTAAATAATGAATTAAAAAGGTCTTCAATGATGCGGGGCCAATTAACTAGCCAAATTAGGTGTTCATCGATCCGATGATTTGTATCTTTGGATGTGATGTAAAGTCTTATAGGAACTCAGGACTTTTATTGTTGATTCAAGGTAATAAGTTGCCTACATTAATAAAACCTTCTTTGCCATCCAAAAAGAAAGGTCTTCAATGAAAGCTACTCATTGGATAAACTTTCAAAATAAAGTCTAACTAGCAGCAGCTCACAAGTACGTACAACTCTCGCAATGGCTAACTGTACCAAACACCGCATTAGTTTTAGAATTAAATTTGATTTAGGCTTGTTAGTTGTAAGGATAGAATCGAGAGGGGGGTGAATTGAGTCTATGTAATTTTTCAATTATTAACTCGATTTGTATTAACTCAATTCGTGGAGTTGTGAGTTCCTTGTGAGTTCCTTTTGACAGAATATAAAAGCCAAACAAGAACAAATAAACAACACAAGGATTTTACGTGGAAACCTTCTTGTGCTCAATCAAGAAGTAAAACCACGACCATTAGAGATTTTCCAACGCACTCCACTAAGAGCCAAAACCAAACCAAACTCAAGTACAATAGACCCTAAACTACCCTTGAGTTGACTCACTTGAATTCTACTCCGAATCCAAGTTCCCCCAGTCGTCTACTCCGACAATCGCTAACAACTCGGCTTAACTCTAAGCCCAACAATACAATTACCTCAAATGCTTCTTAGAAAGCTGATAGATATAATCAAACCTATGGAGATCAAGAGTATGTGCAGGCTGGTTTTCTGAGTCAGGGAACTTTCGGGGAACTGACCAGCAGCAGCTATCAATAAAGCACCAAGGACGATTAGAACAATTTGCTCTTCCTCTCAAATGCACGTCCTTATTCTGATTCTCAATCACTCACGTCCAACCATGTTTGCTTTGGTATTTAAAGAGGTTTGGAACCCCTTAAAAGATAAAAAACTAATCCCTTGAAATAAGGAGTGTTTCTCTCAAAAAATTTTATTCCCAAAACAAATATTCCAACCCCTAAAATACTTGCTGAAAATGTGGAGTTTTTATCTCTTAAAAACAGATTTGACTTAGCAAATATTCACCCTAAAAGATAGGTCAAAGAGATTAGTTGTTAAGAGTTTTATCCTAACTAAAACTCTTTACAATTTTATCTTCTAAAACTTCTCCAATAAAAGCTGATATTTAAATGCATTTTTCTAGAAAGTCTTTTCTCAAAATCTTTTCCTAAAATCACTTAAATTTGTTTCACAAAGTAGGGTCAGTACCAAAGCATAATAAACCACGTTCTCACATGGGGAACTCGCGTTCTGCTGCGTTCTGCTGCTGTGCTGTCAGTTCTCCAAGAGTTCTCTGAGCTGTTTAGTCAAACCTTGCACACATGACTAATCATCTCCGTACATGAAGTCTATTATTGAAACATTAAATACAAACAACGCGACTTCATGCTCCATAGCCATCATCCTCCAACCAAAACT
>BSSO01003797.1:0-15728 GCA_030267885.1 Mesembryanthemum crystallinum
GTTGTGACCATGTGAAGGAGAGAGAGGGGCAAGTGGGTGAGGATAATTTTGTAACTTTATTGTAAAAAGTACACCAAAAAAGGAAATGTAACCTTCATTTGGTGACAAAGTAAAATGGCAAATGTAACTTTCATTTGGTGACGGAGGGAGTAGAACTTAAACTAACATGATTCGCAAAGGGATGGGAATGACTTCCATCTACGGAGCAGTATGAAGCAGATAGGTTGTACATATTAAGAGAAGATATATTAATGATGAAGAGGCAAAAGAGAATCAGAATTAGGGATTCCAAGAGAAGAAGACAATGAACAAAGAAAACTCTCGGGAGTGATTAATTAAAGCTTGGCACATAGAGTATCATTGAGGGAATAGCCCTTGCGAGGACCTATAGGTGTCTAAGATTTATGTTAAGACTTTAGAAGAGAAAATTTCTCTAGCTTTTCTACATCCTAGTTGTTCTAGGACGTGTATGCTTGGGAAGAGAAGGATACACAGATCTTGACCTTCACAAATTCGACACGATATGGTGGTACTGTATTTTTTGTAGTAGCAATGAGGCTTCCCTCTTACAGGGAAGTCTTTGCTGGGACGAATGGGGGTGGGCAACTACGCTACCCACCCCAAGCTCTGATGGTGGAAGTGGAACGGTTACTGTTGTTCTAGCATTCGTACTGGTCTTTTCTTTTTCCAACTTTCCTTCTTCCTCCCCCCTCCTCACTGTAGCTTGGTAGCCTTGGTTATATGTGTCAGACAGAGACTGATTACTGCTCTAGCATCTGCACCCCTCTTTTCTTTTTAAGATAAAGGAAAAATTTATTAAGAAACCAAGAAATTACAACCTAGGAGGACAAGAAGTCCTCAGAATGCTAAGTACAAAAGTAGCGCTGATTAAAGATCACCCCAGTGTCTTTGAAGATCTGTGAGTGTAATCCCTTTAAAATAACCGACTGCCTTGGCCCACAGAGATGCCATTCGCACAACGCGGCCCAAAACATACTCAAGTGGTTTCGAAATCCCGCAAAAGATACGTGAGTTTAGCTCTAACCAAATACACCACAAAACTGCCATGAGTGCACACCGCCATAAAACCTGCTTATCCTTATTCCTCCCCAACCCAACATAATGGCCCTGCAATGAACAATCGTATTGGGGCTAACCACACATTCCCCCCCTGAAACTAAAGAGCCGCCTCCAGATGTTGCCAGCAAAGTCGCAATGCAAGAGGAGGTGCCCACAAGTCCCACTAGCCTGACAACAAAGCACAAAGAGCCCAACCAGTTAGAGTTAGAGGTATAAGGTTGTGTTCATGTGGAGCTCCCCAGACCCTGCCCTCGGTAGGATTTGTTGTTGACTGCTACCATCTGGATACCTCATTAAATGAATTTCAGAGAACTAAATAAATAAGTAAATATATATATATAGATATATATAGGGGATGGTTCACATACAAAGTTACAAACCCTCCTTATAATACAAGCCCTACAAACTCTCTCTAAACCGTTAGATTAGAATCATCCAACTTCTATACCTAAGCCAAAATTTCCAAAAAAAAAAAAAAAAATGTTGGTTAAGTTACTACCTCTCAGATCACTGTAATGAGGAATAACTCACCACATCACTCATTCATAACTAATACTCCACTAAACCTCTCACTCCAATCACTAATGACTCATTCCATCACTCAGTCACTTCAGTCACTAATTTACTAACTCACCTGCATAATGCACTCGCACATAACCAATAAAACTACGAAAAACCAGAGAGAGAGAGAGAGAGAGAGAGAGAGAGAGAGAATTTAAAAAAATTGAGCATGCCGTCAATATGCGAAGAGAAATTTATTGGGGTTGATTATGGTTCTCAAAGTCATTGGTAGAAAAGCAATGTGAGGAAATAGTACTCAGAGTAGCGTTTTGAGATTGAGCTTGTTTGACTTGGAAATTGGAGGATCCCGTGTTTGCAAAGTTCTTTTTTACAATTTTGTGAGTAGAGGACAAGGTACCTCAAACAGACAACGAAGAGTTACAAACTCCCGGATTTGCCTCAATTATAGCAAGGGAAACAATACTAAAAGCACTTTCAACAATCATCCAAAAATGAAGAGCAGTGACAAATGCAACAAATTGAACAACGGGGAGTAGAGCAACCGCAAAATCCGCTCATTCATACAAAGCGAAAAGAAAAGGAAACAGTAGGGAGACTGACCTTGTACTTAGCAGGAATAAAAACAAATTGCTGCTTCAGTGTGTCAACGGTAGAATATTTAGAAGCTGCCTCAATCTGGATGAAGCATTAGCATATTAATATTACAGAAAAGGATAAAAATACTAGTGTTGATACATAAGTTTTGGCATCACACGTTCATATCTCACCTTTGCAGGATTCCTAAGACATGCCCTCTGGAGCTTCTTAACCTGGAACCAAAAGAGCGCTGTGATCTTATATTTCAAGCTTATATATGAGACTTTGGTTTTAGCTTAATTTCAAAAATTTCATTCTTACATTAAGGTTGCAACAGGGGACTGTCAAAGGGTTCATTGTGTGGGCACCATCGCAAAAGAAAAAGGATGAAAGCCTTCTTTACAATGATTCACTGACATCTCACACCAGATTCTCAACAGGTAAATTAACTCGAAAAAGTTGCCTACAACTGACTAAACAGTGCCTACAGGTACTTCAAAAACTCCAAGTGATAGCTATGTCTGGAGGATGGAAACATATTTTAGTTGTTCCTTTATTTCGTTGTCTAAGCTTCACACTCGGGGGAGGAAAAAAAAATGAAAGAAAAAGGACCTAGAGTTCTTTTATCTCTGTCAATCTAGAAGGCTTTGTGAATGGCTTATCTACTTCCATGATGATGGAGATTGGAGACCACAGTTAGAATTGACAAAGGATAGAGAAACCTGAGAATAGGATGGGCGCTGAATGATACAGTTTTTTTTTTTAATAACATGGGTATCCGAGCTTTGCCCGACCAATCCCATGGGCTGAAGTTAACAACCACGGAAACCTACAGTGGCCCTAAGGGGACTCGAACTTGGGACCTCCGGAATAGATCTCAGAGCTCTTACCAGTTGAGCTACCCCCTCAGGGTTGAATAATAAAGTATCTACACCTCCCCTTTGATGTAATGGTCTATGGAATGGTTTCTTTCCCATATTTGAAAAAAAAAAAAAGAATTAAAAAAAGAAGATGAAGAAGAGGGAAAAAAGAAAGAAAGGGCATAAACCTACCCTTCTCAACCAGGCATCCAGTAGTAAGGGCTTGTTTACTTGGAGGTAATTGTGGTTGCAATGCAATGCATCATTTTAGTTAGAGGAGATAATGGTGGAAAAGAGAGGGAGAGAAGTGACGTAAAAGATGTAATTGACGGCATCAATCGATGTAACCATAATTGCTCTAGTATTACCTATGTCATCATCAATACATGACTAGAAATATGATGTTTACAACGAACCTAACAACTACAAATTCTATGAGTAGGCATGAACATGTCTACATGTCTACAACTACAATGCTCATTACATTGTAATAGCCATATCATCCAAGTAAAAGCCACCTAAGTATCAATGTTCATCGAACTGTTTTCTTTGAAAATTTGCATTGAGTTCACTACATTGGTATAAAAAAGATGGAGGAAGTATAATCTAGTTTTCATTGCAGAGTTTGAGAAGGGCCTAAAATTAATATTGTAATTGCTACATGAAATTTATCACATGCACCCCCCAAAAACCTGAACTCTAGTTCCCAATAAATAAACAATATACCTTTTTAGTCATAGTAGCAGAAAACAAATAAGTCCTTCGCTCAAGAGGAATAACTTTTAAAATATCATCGATTGCTTTCTCGAATTCCTCATTTAGTAATCTATCAGCCTCATCCAACACCTGTGTATCACAGAAAAAACCAATGATCATATAACGAATGCTCAACAATTTAAACAAAAACAAATCCAAAGCAAGACAGCTACACATTGCAGCACGTGATGCACCTTGTACATCCAACAACTTATACCCTGAATATATGCAGCTATATAAGCTCCAGTGTGGCCATAGCTCAGCAAGGTTTATCTCCTAGTGGGCTAACTGATCCAGTTTCAGTTATGTGTATAAATTTTCAAATTAAGACGATAACCTAATCCTTCATCAGATCCATTATTTATCCAAATAATTAGTGACATAAAACAGGAGTAAGGAGAAAGTACAGTCATTGAAACATCCCAATTCTGGACAAGAAACTTTAACCATCAGGGAATTCACTATGGAATCAACTGCAGCGAGAATCAAACAAATAAGTTCATTACTTCCTTATTCGTCCCTAAATTGCTGGAATACATCAATGATCTACCTAGCACATGCAGCTGGTAATCCCTCAGTCCCTGGCTGCTGCCATACTCCCTCGGTACCATTATATTCCATATGAGACGAAGGCATTCACATCAAAACAAATCTAAGGACACTTCCCCTTGTGCTCTTAGGTCTACTTGCTTTGAGAAAACAAGGCTGGAATATGAAAGAGCAATTTACTCCTCTCTATGATAGTTGGGGCAAGTTCGTTCTCATCTACACAATCGTCGTCTACAACAGCCCCTAACTTACATCACAATTCTGATGTGAGCTCAAATTCTAAGTTTTGGCTTTTACTTACTTTCTAATGTTGACATCTTGGCCTCTAACTAATTTCACAATAACAATCCCTAAATCGTTTAAAATTGATAAGCCGGATAAAAAATTAATAAAATTCCAACAAGAGATGGAATAGAATGTCAGAGATCACAAAGTTCTGAATTGTTTTTTTTTTGCAAATGCACCAACCTTCCCTCTTTGCCAAATAGTGGGTCTATGAGATAGTGTATCTCTTATATTACAGGGCCAAGGCTGCATACATCAAACCCTTTCAGAACCCCAGACCTAGTTTGACAAAATTGGGCAATTGAATCAGATACAAAACCTTATTTGGTCTAGTGTACCATTTTCACGCCTGGTTACAAACTTTAGGCACTCAAATTTGTGAGTTTTAAACAAAGTTTACTATTTTTATGCCATAACAGAACTCTCAATCAAAGTAATACAGATACAGGGCAAACTTATAGACTTTCCATAAGGCAGCGGCCACATAATGCAAAAAAACAAGAAACTACACTACCACCAATATGTAGCAGAAAATACCAGATATTTCAATGCACGAAGTGAAAACCCTTTGGTATTAGTCAAGTGATCCATAAGACGTCCAGGTGTTGCAACCTAAAATGAAACGATATTGGTAAATAAGACAGATATCATATGTTTAAGCAAGAACAACCACAATAAAGTTCAGAGATAAGACAGCAAAACATACTCCTTGCATTTATGATAAACAGAATATTTGGTGAAAAATAAGAAAGAAGGGAAATAGTTAGGTACCCCATCACCTATATGAGTAAATTACTCTTTGGTTAGAGCGTAACTTTCGAATTTTCTCCAGGACCTAAGGCACCTACTTTTGTGTGGGATAGGGTGGTTTACTTGGCTTCTCTTGGGGCCAAAGCTGCAGGGGCTTTTTGAGGGTGAATCTCACTGATATTTAGCGGAATTGGGGTGTTTTGTAATTAGTGATACATTTTTGTATCTAGCTTCCTAGAGGTTTTCTTGTCCACTTAGATTGTAATTATCTTCATTTTGATTTAAAACAAAATCAAATATTTACTCATGTTAGTGCATTGTTGGATACCCCAATGGGGCACCTAACCATTTTCCGCTCAAGCATAAGAGCCTATAACGCAACCCCAGATATTAGTCAGCTTCTAACTAATAAAGGAAAGACCTGCTCCATATAGTAAACTGAAACCCATATTATCAATAGCAAAGCTACCAAATGACATAAAAAGGGAAATAGTTTGGTGCCCAAGCAGTGGCGGAACAAGAAAATTCTTATAGGGGGGGCCAAGTATTAGTATAAAAACTTCAACTTGTAAAACTTTTTAAGAGCTTTAATTTAATTAACATTGAAGTTCATTTTCTGTTAATATAATAAATATAGTTAGAAAATGAATATTTCTAAAGCCACAAAAAACTACTGCTGCTAAGAGAAACAAATAGAAAGAAAGTAATGACAAAGATATTGGAAAAAGAAAACGTGAAGGATAAAGAAAAAAAGAGAGAGAACATATAAAAAGTCACAGAAAAGGGAAAAAATTATTGAGAAGGTTGGCCGAGTAATCGAACACAACACCACTACTATTCAAACGAAGCTCTACGCGCCTCACATCAACCAATTGAGCTATGCTTGATTTGTGTATGGTAATTACAGCGACTAATATATAAAGGATTTTCATTTCATGGGGGGGACCATGGCCCATGCTAGTCCCCCCCTAGTTCCGCCCCTGGGATACCCAAGGCTGCACCTCCACGAGTATATTACTAGATCTGGATAAGATTTTTTTAAAAAAAAATATGATTTCTTTTAACAACAAAACCAAATATTTACTCATATTGGTGCACAGTTGGATGCCCCAAATGGGACACCTAATGATTGTCCACTTAAGAATCAAAGCCTATAATGCAGCTCCCAATATTAGTCAGCTTCGACTAATGAAGGAAATACTTGCTCCATAAAGTAAACTGAAACCCGTATTATCAATAGCAAAGCTACCAAATGGTGGCCTGGTGGGCATTTACTTGGGTAGATTCCCAGCAGAGGTACTTCTAGAATCCCGTACAGCTTGGGGGGGGGGGGGGGGGGGGGGGGGNCCAACCCCCGAAAAAAAAGGTAACCAAGCTCTGACCATTTACAGGGCTAAGCTTGGAGGGACATCCTACCAACTATAAACAAATTATCAATAGCAAACTAAACCTTTTTATTTTGCCATTGTCCTACAAATTACCAAGTTTTCCAATCCAAAAGCTTTTCATGGTAAGATGCCATCCAGAAACCTGTTCTACCTCCCTACTGGAGAGGTGACAAGTTAATGGGTCAGCATTAGTCAGGTTTCTGGTAGCCTATGTTTCTCACTGAAGATGATAGTCCATAGCTGATCTATATGACTTTATGTGGCTAAAAAACCAACCATCAAAAACTGTATAGATAGGTACGAAGACAATTTTCAATTCAGGTTTCTGGTAGCCTATGTTTCTCACTGAAGACGATAGTCAATAGCTGATTATGTGGCTAATAAACCAACCATCAAAAACTGTATAGATAGGTACGAAGACAATTTTCAATTTTCTGTGATTTCATCATTCAAATTCAAAAGTGACAAAAGAAAATGGTAGTTCATGCAAAAGACATGACCAAGTAAGCAAACAAATGTTAGATACTGCTTACTATAATGTGCGGCCGTCTTCCAAGGGCGATTTGCTGTTGATTCATATCTACTCCACCAACAAGCTACAGAAGATAACATGTAGTCAGCATTCATAACCAAATAAATCAGGAACCTGCTTTAAGTGCAAGAAAGTTTCTCTTGCTCAGCAGTTAAATTCACCAAACAAAGGAGCAAACAAAAATATATATACTGTGTGTTCCTATTTTGATTCCATAATTAATTATCATAAAAAGTCAAGAAGCTGCTTGAAACAGTTTCTGAATCATGTAAAATTCATGAAAAGATTAATGCAGAAACGGAATTTCTTTAAGCTTTATAGCATGGCCAACTAACAAATGTACATTGCAGCTCCAGAATAATACTGGCTCTTGAAGCCAAAATACATTACCAAAAGATATTCAGCAAGATGATCAACTTACCACAGCAGTTCTTAAACCGATATCAGCCCCCAAAGCTTCAAATTGTTCAGCAATCTGAATCGCGAGCTCTCTAAATACAGATTAACAGAAAAAGATCAGACACCACAACCTCACTCAATTGAAGTGCATTAGTGAGTCAACTGTAGCAGATTTGGACCGATCCAAAACGAAATATAAAGCCAGCCAAAGTTAACACCACATAATGAGATAGATAAATGAGAGCTACNTGAAAATAAATGCAGTAAGATATTTAAAAAAAAAATCCAAACTGAAATTACCACAACTAAACACCAGGCAGTTTCTCAATAGTTTATCCATCTTTTCCACCACAACAAACTTAACACCTATAATGATAACTTGGGCTTATTCACTTGGATGTAATTGTCATTACAGTGTAATGTATCATTTTAGACTTTTAGTAAGTGAAGGTAGGGGTGGAAATTAAAGGATAGAGAGAAGTGATTGAGAAAGGTGTAATTTATTACCTCAATCTTTGTAATCACAATTACTCTAGCATAACCAATATGGCTAGAAGTAATAATGTTTACAAGCAACCTGACAACTACACATTCTATGAGTAGCCATGAGCATGTCTATAACAACATAATGCATGCTCATTACATCGTAATCACCATTACATCCAAGTAAACACCACCTTATTCTATATGAAAACCACAACTCCAGTTACAATAAAAACAACAGAAGCAAAAGGGGCATTAAGATGAGCCTAACTTCAGCCATGAATCAAAAGATACTCATTGGATTTCTCAGCACAACATTACCAAGAAGTTTAAGCAATAATGATCGACTAATTAATTAGCAATTACCAACCACATCAAATTAACAGTAAACCCTGTTTCTCTTACTTTAACATTTCCCAACAATTGAAATGAACATCATGAATGGAAAAACAGGAACTGAGAAAATACCGAGTGGGCGAAAGAACGCAACCAAAGAATGGCTGATTGTTTTTGGAATCCAATAGAGCCTGGACAATAGGCAAGGCGAACGCACCAGTTTTACCAGACCCAGTTTGAGCAAGTCCAATTATATCCTTTCCTGGAAACAATCACACATATATATATATAGTACTCAACAACCATCAATAAACTCAACTGAAAAATTAGGAACACATCAAAAATCAATAAGGGTTTCATAAAAACAAACAAATTCAAAGACCCACCTTCAAGGGCACGTGGAATGGTCTCAGCTTGAATTCTAGTAGGGGCTGTCCATCCCAATTTCTCACAAGCATTAACTAAGGGCTCACAAACTCCTAACTCACTGAATGATTTCACCTGTTCTATGTTCTCTTCCTCCATTTTTTTTTTCTGATAAAGGGTCACTCTCAAGTTCCTCAAAATTTGAACTTTAACACTGAAAATTGCAAAGTAAAAATACCCAACAAAGAAAATTGATATGGGATTGATTGAAATTGCAGAATTGAAAGCAGCGAGTAACAATACGCTAGTGCAGGGCTGTGGCGGCCGGAGTTTAGCAGGGAAGAGAGAGAAAGCTGCTGCTGCTGCTATTATGCTGTGCGTGTAAATGTAAGAATAATTAAAATGCGGCGTTTAGGGCATTTTTATTTGTTTAACCGCCTAAGGTAAACAAAGCAAGGGGATCACGTGTTGGTCACGTGCCAATAACTAGAGTAGCTGCTGGGGATGAATGAATAACAAGTCATTAGCAGAACACGATTATTAAATAGGTCAAGGTTAAAGTTTCTTATCTGTTTAGATTTGGG
Organism: Mesembryanthemum crystallinum; assembly: GCA_030267885.1. Taxonomy (NCBI): domain Eukaryota; kingdom Viridiplantae; phylum Streptophyta; class Magnoliopsida; order Caryophyllales; family Aizoaceae; genus Mesembryanthemum; species Mesembryanthemum crystallinum. The sequence continues at coordinate 9,467 of BSSO01003797.1, forward strand.
TAAATATATTTTCAATCTGTTTAACTTTGACAGGAATGCGAACACGATCCGACACGATCTATTTGACAGTTCTATATACGACCCTGTACATTAAAAGGTATTATATACAAAAAAAAAAAAAAAAAAAAAAATTAAAAACGATTCAATGTGATCTAGCTGATAGGTAAAGTGTGTAAATCCCATAAAATAAACAAATAGATAAACACAGTAAAAGATTACAAAATGTGAGAGTATTATTTTTATTTCTTTCTAGACATAAATTTTTTTTTTTTTTCCGGTTAAAACAAGCACCTAACAAACCCATTTTCCCGCCCGCTTTGTCTTTTGATAGCTCCCTTTCTCCCCTTTCTCTCTCCCTCTCTGTTTCTTGCTGCCATTTCACTTCCTTCAAGGTAATTATCTACTTAGACTACTGTAAATTTCTTTCTTTTTTTTTTTCTACTTGACCATTGAATTTGCTATGATTTAGTGGGTCAACACTGTTTTTCCTTATCAATTTGATGAAAAATGATAACTATTGTTTAACCCAGATTTGTAAACCATCAAGAAAATGGTTATCAGGATCTTTTCCATGTTAGAAATTCAATCTGCATCTGCTATTAATTTGGAGATCAATGATAATTTATTTACTTTTGTTTTCTGGGATGATTTGAAGAACCTCTGAGATTATCTGCTTTATTTATGAATGTTGTCTGCACATAATGATCACCATCTTCTTGATCTTTTTTGCTAATATTGAATTTCTGTTTCAGGAGATTTTCTTCCTAGAGACTTTGCTATGAAAATGGTTGAAATGGATGATTACTTTGAAAAGGGTCCTGTACTCATTTTCAGTAATGATGCTATCACATCTATATTTGGTGGGTACATTTGATTTCAACTTGTTATCTCAAGAAAGAGAAAACAACTTTCTGTTTTTGTTCTTCACTTTATCATATTACATAGTCAATCTTGCTGCGTTGTTAACAAGTGGGCTGGGATGGTCTTCAGTACTTTTGTTGGTTTGCTGTTCATAATGCTTGATGAAGAGGGCGGCATGCCATCATAAGTTTATGAATTTTTTTTGGGATATCAAATCGGAAAGAGTTTGATTTATTAGTTATATATGTTGGATCCTTATAACAAAAAAAGAGAAATCTTTGATAGTTTTCAGTAATCTGTCCCTCCCTTTCTAATCCCATGTTAATTGTGTATCGCAGTTCAAATGGACATAACTAATGACATTGTGATCCCCATCAAAGTCGAGCAGCAAGAATGGGCTTATGACAATGATGAGGAGGTACATACGATTTCTAAAAATTACTGCTAGAAAGATACTATGATACTACCACTATCCTAAAGGTTTGTTTTATTGGGCTTCTGCAGAATGTCGCAGTTAGAGAGTTTACACACAGGAAAAAGGTTCGTGAATGCTCTATTCAACTGCATAAACCGATCCTTTTGTGCCTAGATACGGATCCACGCAGGTGCATGATATTGCTGTTCCAACTTAAAGGAATTTCCCTTGTCGAAGTGGAGAACACTGAAACAAAAGTCCTGGGCAGTCTAAGCTTGTTACCTGCTTTGATCAACTATTCTGAAGGTAGTGTTCCTTACACTGCATTGTTCTTGCAAATTTGATTGGAAAGCTGAAGAAACCATTATCAGTTTCACCAATATTTATACTATAAAAATGGTATGCCATCATAGCTTTATTGATTTAGTTATATATATGTTGGATCCTTATACAATTACGGAAATCTTTGATAGTTTGCCCTTTCTGAAATCTGTTTCCAGAACTGTTTCTTTTTTTTCGTGGGTGGTTTCGACTTTGGAGGGAGTAAGATTTCAGTGTGAGTTAGACAGTGCTAGAGATTGCGGCTCCTGGGAACCGCTTATATTTTATCGGGTTAGCTGGATGTTTTATGTCTTGCTGCTACTTGTTCCATTCCAATCCCATGTTAAAGCAGAGTAGTTTTGATGTTATAGTAAACAGGATCGGATTTTGAACAAAATATTTGATATGGAATTGCTTAATGTGTGGAACAAAAGTTGTTCCTAACAGGATTGATGTCAAATTACATGAAAAACATGCCGACTTCAGAAAGATTCCTGAGATTATCTGCTGGGTTAAAGCTGGACTTGTGGAAATGGAACCATGCCGCGCGCGGAAGATTGTTGCGCTCTTGCTTGGTATTTATCTTTCCCTTCGCTTTAATTCCATGCTTACTAATTTTGTTGCTTTTTATTCTCTGATATGCCTCATAGAGCAGAAGATCTAAACGTTGATTTGTTGCCCTCATGCACGATATGGTATTGATGTATAATGTCATTGCAATATACAGCTCTTTTTCAGGTCAGTAGAGAAGAAAGACCTCCTCACATTGAGGGCCAGGGGAACACTTCAACTGGTGATGTTGGTGATGGTGATGATGCTGATGGACATGATGATGCTGCAGCTGCTGATGACGATGACGACGATGACGATGACGATGACCTCATCCCGCTTTTCCGGTATGATAATGCTGGTCAGGCTCATCTACAGTTCGAGCTGGACAAGTCTCCCGCTACGTCCTGGCAAGAACTAGCTGCCATTGTACACATCGAGTGGGTGCTCCACCAAAATCAAGAAGCAGTTCCTGGCATAGCTGATCATCCACGCCTTTGCTACCCGGGTCACTTTGCTCGATACTTTCAGTACGTCAATGGGGTGGCCGTACGAGAGTTCAACCCGGAGAACAATCAAGATCTTTGGTTAGACGCTAAACCCATTCTTACAAGGATCAATGTTCATATGAATCAGTGACTAAGCTGGATGTATTTTTCTTTTCCTCTATTGTTGTACATGATGTTACATACACTTGACATTTTATTGACTACCACTACATGTTACTAACCAGGGAAAAAAAAGAAGCAGCTAATCTCTGTTACTAATGTGGGTTGCTTCATGGTAACAACTTCAATTTCAATTTCAAAACCCCGAAAACCATTAAGACATCAAAAACAGGCATGATCCCCTCCTTTCCTTTGTCAGTAAAACAGATATGATCCACTCAAAGACCGTAACATCATAAAAGCCAAACAGGCACCAAATTGCGGTTCCTCCACAACCAATGCAAAAGGCATCAGATGAGGATCTTAGAGAGAGAAAGATATACCTGGTCGTAGGTCTGGATAATCAACCATATAATCATAAGATTAACCCCAGTATTTGTCCCCTCAGCGGGCAAAGCGAAAGCATCCATGACAACGATGACATCACCATCAGTCTTGCCCTGCATCAGGTCCATCACCTCTCCCACCAGAGCACGTGTGAACCACCATCTTCAGCAGAGTGAGTGCTGAGATCTTCACCCTCTTGCACCAACATATTCGCCCGGCATCTCCAGTTGGCTTGTAACAAAAAATCCATCTGACACGTCATTGTAGGAAGATGAAAATGGTGGATTCAAGTTGTTGTGCCAAGCATGCTCTTACTAGTGTTAATTTTTTGACTGAAATTGGACTGACACTATAAAGCTATTAAGGGAATCAAAAATGAAAAGATTCGACACTATCATTCTTCTAGCTCCTCTTGTTCTCATACTTTTTCTCCAGTCAACATAACTCAAGCATAGATGGAACACTGGTCACTATACAATGCTCATGCACGATATATCTGCACACACAACAGCCAATGATGTTTCCAAAGAATTTCAAACGCCAAATTATACCCAACAAATTTTTTTGCTAAGTAATGAATGCGTTTGTTTTTCAATTAGTAATACATATAATCAAGTGTACCCTTTACAAATCTCATTAATGATCTGCAGTTTCTTCTTCATTTAACTCTACATCTTATTCAGCTCTTGCCAAAAAAAAAAAAAAAAAAAAAAAACTTTGCTCAAAGGGATGTAGTTTAACTTAAATACATGGATAATTTATTGAAGTAATCCACATTTTCAAAAGCTTCATTAACATATCCATTCACAGTAAAAACAAAATGGGAGTAACAAACAAGAGATATAATAATTTCCAACAAGAGTGTGGAAGTAACTCAGAATTAATGATCCATCGGATTCAGTAAGAGCTAACATCCTGTACAAATTGTTCTCATAGGTGTCGGCCACCATGGATAGACAAGCCAAAAATATTTTGAGCATAACCGGTCTTTAGGGGCTCTGGAGACTACCTTGAGCACTCTTTCCCTCAAGTTGAATGACAGGTAATGACGATCCAACTGGAGATAAATAATATCCTTGCAAGATGGGTGGAACCCAAGCAACCAAATCTTATCTGACAGGTTTTCTGCGTATTCACAAAGAATGGAGTCATGTGAGACCAATTCCTTCAAACAAAGCTTGTACTTCAAACTCCATATAATAGCTGCAGCAGCATAACGATCCTGATCCTCGTGCTCCCATACGCTTAATGTGCCAGTTGTGTCAAATTGGGAAAAGACCAAGTGCGATTCAGTAACACTAAAACGCTCCAATTTATACCTGGAGATACCACCAACTCTTTCTTCTGGCCAATCAATGAAATGACCACGGATGACACCGACACCTTCATGATCGCTTTCACGCGGATCAAACCCAAGAATACCATTTGTACTGTATGTATAAAGCATTCCACGATGCACGAAGACTTGGTAGTAACATACGTCAAGTAGAATGGGCTTTGGTGATGATAACACTATTTCCTTCCATCCCCAGGTCTCTGAAGAAAATATCTCCACCTCGAGTTCCATTTGATTATGGGACTGAGACTTGCCAGGGATACGGAAACAAGCGGCATAAAATCTATAAGAAGCATTGAGGATGACAACATCCCTACTACGTTGTCCCTCATCAATGAAGGAGTAATAAGGATCACACATGAGCCCCATGTTTTGAGGTATTTGACGACAAGGAGGATCGGGGAGCTGAAGATATTGACCCGTGCGAGGGTTATATAAACGGTAGTCACGGCTCTGAGCTGCATTGCTGCAGCAAAGTAACAAATCATTGCACGCTCCATATACTGTCATGGGTAATTCTCCATCAGGTTCACACCAAGGGGGGTAATTTACCGAGAAGCCACAAAATCCAGATGCCGTTTCCTCATCCACGTACATTAGGATCCCCTTGTTACTTATCCCACCGGGAGCAAAAAAATTAAGTCTATGTGGATTATAAACAATAGAAAAGGGCACTTTGTTTGCGTGCTGCTGATGATGAGTGATTAGATTATTGCCATCTTCATTTGCTTCAGAAACCATCTTCCTAATGCCATATTGAGTTTTGTGGAAAATGAAACAAGATATGTAGTAAGGGTGAGAAATTAGGGCAAGCCAACGCTTGCACACACACTTGCAGCGCACAGCATTGTTGCTGCAGGGGAGTCTGCATAGAATTTCAACCAACAGTTCATCTAATAGATCATCAAAAGGATTGATACTACCCGATTCCAAATCGGCTACATCTACCATTGTGGCAATAATTTTACAATACTACTCCCTCTTCCTTGTGCCGAATTTACACCTACTCCAATCCACTATCCTGAAATTCATCAACTAGCATGAGAAGCCTTGCACATTTAGAAGGCAAAACAGGGAGGAATACACAATGAAAGATTTCCAATAGAAATTTTGATTATTTTTTCGTTTCCTTTTTTACATTAACACTCCCATAGTATATGTATGTACTTATATAATAAGCATGTAGCTAGCAAAGTTACAAATTTGAAAAAGTTTCCAACCAAAATACTCATATCATCCATCATCCATCATCCCACCCACTACTATTATGCCCATTGCCCCTCTCAAGCACGGAAACGCCCCCCAAAGGGCTGCCGTTTCAGCTTCCGAAACGTTTCGGAAAGAAACGCCACCGCATCGATCTGAAACGGGAGCGAAACGCGTGTCCGTTTTCAGATCTGAATAATTAGGAAAAAACAAAAAAAAAAAAAAAAAAAAATTGAGATCTGAATCCCAAAACCCTAAACCTACGAATCTGACTCACCACCAATCAAGTGCTGCCTCTCACCGGCGGCGGCGAGATCCTTATCTCTCAGACGACTGTGAGCCGTTTGTCGTCTCCTTCTTCTTCTTCTCTTTCGTCTTTGTCGTCTCTTTCTTTTTCTTTTTCTTTTTCTCTCTGCTTTTTCGTCTCTTTCTTCTTCTCTGTCTTCGTCTCTTTCTAGTTTCTTCTGCCTTTTCTATTTTAATACTTGCTTCTGTTTTTTTTTTTCTCTATTTTCTTTTTAATTACTCTTTGCCTTTGTGTGTGATGTGTATTATCATTACTATTATCATACTCTATTA